>JAPDNY010000006.1:121667726-121695888 GCA_029375565.1 Gekko gecko | reverse complement strand
TTAGGAAGGGAATTGAAAACAAATCAGCCAGTATCATCATGCCCCTGTATAAATCATTGGTGCGACCTCATTTGGAATACTGTGTACAGTTCCACTGTATTCTGCTATGGTCAGGCCCCACCTGGAGTACTGTGTCCAGTTTTGGGCACCACATTTTCGGAAGGATGTTGACAAACTCGAGCGGGTCCAGAGGAGGGCGACCAGGATGGTGAGAGGGTTGGAGTCCAAGTCTTATGAGGAAAGGCTGAGGGAGTTGGGTATGTTTAGCCTGGGAAAGAGACGGTTTAGAGGGGACATGATTGCAGTCTTCAAGTATTTGAAGGGCTGTCATGTAGAAGATGGAGCAAATCTATTCTCTCTTGCTCTGGATTGCAAGACTAGATCTAATGGGTGGAAATTACAAGGGAGTCGTTACCGGCTTAATAGCAGGAGAAACTTCCTAACTGTAAGAGTGGTTGAGCAGTGGAACAGACTGCCTCAGGAGGTGGTGGATGCTCCTTCGCTGGACGTTTTCAAGAGGAGAATGGACAACCATCTTTTGGGTATGTTGTAGGTATGTAGGGGTTTCGGCTGTGTTCCTGCAGAGTGCAGGGGTTGGACTAGATGGCCTGCAAGGTCCCTTCCAACTCTAACATTCTATGATTCTATGATTCTAACATGGACTGCTGAAGCTTTGCATACAGATCAACTTTTGATGAGAATCTTGTGATGTCTACCTATTGAGACCATGAAACGAATGTATACCTATAGACCCCTTCAGTTCTTGAACTTTCTTCCAATAATCTTTAGATTTGGAGTCCTTTTCCATGTATGTATGTATGTACGTACGTACATACGTACGTACGTATGTATGTATGTATTTTTAAAATTTCTATGCTATGTTTCCACCCTAATAGGGTTTCCAAGGGTATGGACATCAAAACATCAAAATGTCAAGACATTAAAACATCATTTAAAATATAAGTGTACAAGTGGGGACCCATAAGGAACTTGCTATTCTATTCCTCACACCTTTGCTTTCTCCCCTCTCCTGCTCCTTCTCTTATACTCTTTCTCCCTATCACCATCCCTTTTCTTCCTCTTCTCCATGTGTGTTACTTCTTTCTGCCCCCACCCCATCACTCTTTCTCTTTCTGCCCCCCACCCTATCACTTTTTCTGCTCCATAACTCTCCAAGCCACCTACTTGCTCCACCCCCCCAACAGCAGCAGTGGCAGTGGGTCTCTCCAGGAGTCACAATGGATCTTCCAACTACAACAATCAGTTTCCTTTAGTGTTGCCAACTCCAGGTTGGGAAATCCCTGGAAATTCCAGGGTGGAGCCTTGGGAGGGTGAGGTTTGGGGAGAGAAGCAATCTCAGCAGGGAATAATGACATAGATTCCACCCTCCAAAGCAGCCATCTTCTCCATGGGAATTGATCTCTGTAATCTGGAGAGCAATTGTAATTCTGGGTGATCTCTAGCCCTCTCTTGGAGACTAGCAATGCTAGTTCCCATGGAGGAATGGGCTGCTTTTAAGGGTAGAGTCTATGGCTTTGTACTTGTTTGAGGTCCTTCCCCTCCTCAAACCCCAACCTCCCCAGGCTCCACCCTTCAAACGTCCAGGAATTTCCCAACCTAAAGTTGGCAACACTATATCCTTCCCACCCAAAAGCCATCCTACTTTTTTTGTCCCTCTGTCTTCAGCTTTCCATCTCCTTTTCCCATGCTTCCAAGGAAAACTAGTCTTTCTCCGCAGTGTGGACCAAAGTAGCTTACATTATACTCTCCTTTTTATCTGCACACCAACTCTGTGAGGTAGGTTAGATTGAAACTATGTGACGGGTCCAAAATCACTCAGTCAGCTCCCACAGCAAGGTGGGATTTGAACCTGGGTCTTGCAGACCCTACACTGAAGCTCTAACCACTGCACCAAACTGACTTTCATAGGGTGGTTGCTGTTGAACAGTAGCAAGCAGCCAAGCCTAATTATGCCATGCAAGTCAAGGGGTATCAAGTCACCTAGAGGGTGCTGCCAGGCCTAGGATTGCCAATCACCAGATGGACCTGGAGATTCCCCCACAACAGAGATCTGTTAATGCTGGAGAAAATGTTTGCTTTTGAGGGGGGACTCTATGGCATTATATCCAGCTGAGGCATTTCCCTTCCCCAAACCCTGCCTTCCTCAGATTCCACCACTAAATCTCTAGGAGTTTCCCAACCTGGTGCTGGCAGGCCTGACCCCAAGGATCCCTCCCTCTAAGGCCAAAATAGGCCTGAATAGGGCCTTGCCCCCTACCCCTGCCTTTTACTGACTGAATGAAGCTTGGAATACTATGGTGCCTAGCAATAGCTACTGAAGGAATAGTTTTTCCAAGCAACAGGTACTCCTTTTATCATTTTCAGCTTTTTAAAACTGCCCAGTATATTTTTTCAGATTTCACATTTTCCTCCAAACCTGGGTAGGGTTGCCAGGTCGGATCGACCCAGCAGTGGGGCAGTAGGAGGGACTTTCCAGGAGTGGGGAGGAGTGCACAATGTGCATATGATGTAATGACATCACATGGAAGTGACATCAAAACTTCACAGCAAAACTCTGATATTTTGGGCAAAACTCTACAGTTACCAGGGGTCATTTTGTAGAAAAAGAGATGCAGGAGCTCATTAGCATAACTCATTAGCATAACTTATTTGCATATGCCACACCCCCTGACATCACCAGAAGTGTGTCAGAAGGCAACATCCACATCTCAGGCTCCACCCCAAAAATCTCCATATATTTCCCAACCCTGGTCTACAGATGCAATTAGCAGTCTGATCCAATACAGAGATATACCTAAATCCACAACTCAAATGAGCTTAGGTACCCCTAAGATTGGGCTATACACAAATCCATGCAAACATGGCATAGATCAATCTTTACAGTGTTTAGCCATAGACCATTTCTGCATGGGTTATATGCCCTAAGTTTAATACTGTTGGAAAATGGATCCCCCACCCCGCTTACCCACAGCACTGTGGTGCATTTGTGCAGAGGTGTAAGGGGAAAGGCATATATCAACAGTGGAAAGGACTAGAGACTTTTTAAAAAAATGAAAGCTGGGAACTTAGAGAACCTGTTACATGTATTGTTACAATGGTATAACAATATTCTAATTCTAGGGCTGATCTAGCATAGCTCCCTTTGTGTTCTTGTGGAAAGGCAGTGGCAGCTGCTGCACAGCTGGAAGACTAGGGCAGGGAAGCCTGCCATGCCGAAGCCCCTTGCTGCTGCACTTTATCAGTAGCAGGAAAACCAGGCAAACCCGCCCAGTGTGGAAACCACCATAATTACCAGGAATTTTAGCAATGAAAGCAAATATCAATTGGAGACTGCAATCCTGTGCACACTTGCTAGAAAGTCCATCCCATCATCATCAGTTAGAAATGTAAACGTGGACAGGATGGGGTTTGTAACTTTCTTTCCTGCATTTGTGTAAAGCGTATAAACAAACCCATTGTGCTGAACAGCGGATATTCTATAGAGGCCATTCCTGACTTTCTTTCTTTTTTTTTAAAGGGCCACTCTCAGCTCCCAAGCATCAAAAGGCACAGGATCTAGCCGATTGATAGGATGCAGTTATATGCCTGATGGTTTGCCATTAGTGGCCCTCTGCCCTTGAGGTTCTTATTAATTAGACGTGACTGCCGTCCCCCCCCCCACCTGGACACCTTGAAATGGGATGTGAGGGGACACCCTCTGGCCTCTGAATGAACAAGTGTGGGTAGAGAGGCCGCATCCAGGAGGATCCTGAGTGTGCCAACTCAGAAGCAAGTTCCACGGTGTTCTGCATGGAACTCTCTCTGCCTAGGGTGACTGCAGCCCGAATGCATGGGAAAGGAAGACGATGGGTGGCAGGGGCTCAGCTGCAGGTAGGGCGGCTGTCGTTCGGGCACTGAGACCCGCTTGTGGGGGTGGGGAGGGAGAGATGGACTCTAGGTGGAGCTTGAATGTCCCAAGCTGGAGTTCAGTTACTGAACCTTTCCCATCCCGGCAGCAGCCAGCCCCTCTCCAGTCTTTGCTTTTCCCGTGAGCTCCTCTGCACCATGAGCAGCTCGCAGGCAGAACCTGTTCAGGCAGGTTTAGTATGTTTATCTTCAAGCAGAGGTCATTTTAGAATTGGAATGCTGTTTAAAGTATATGTGGGTATTTATATGCTTTATTTTATTGTTTAACTATTTTATATTTTATATTGCAATAGCAAAGTTGGGATATCTTTGGATTTTCTTTACCGCACCCAATTTTCTTTACCGCACCCACCCCACTTGCCTCTGCTGGGCAAGAGAATACAATGGAGAGATCGCACTGCAGCAGTGGCATGATCTTTCCATTGTACAGAAGGAGCTTGGGGGTGGGGAGCTGGGAGCTGGGGGCAGGGCTTGCCACCACCGCCATTTGTGTCTGCTCCTGGGCTGTTGGAGCAGTGCTCCGGCACGCTCCAGCCCCAAATGACCCCTGATGGTTACCACAGTGTTTTGCCCAAAATACCAGAGTGTCACTGTGCAGGATCACTAATGTGATGACATTACTTCCATGTGCTGTCATTATGTCATGTTTGGGGGCAGGGTTTCCCCCCACTGGCCAACTGGCTGGTGGTGTAGAAGAGGCAAGAAATCGGGGGATCCCCCATCCCAGCTGGGGAATGGCATCTCTAAACCTGGGGCCCTTTTCAGGTTTGTAGAAAGGTCAGTCTTGTCCATTCACAGCTTCAGTCACCAGATTTAAGTATCCAAAGATATCCCAACTTTGCTATTGGAATATAAGATATAAAATAGTTAAACAATAAAATAAAGCATATAAATACCCACATATACTTTAAACAGCATTCCAGTTCTAAAATGACCTCTGCTTGAAGATAAACATACTAAACATTTAGTTTTTGAAGAACTGAAGGGTTCCATGTTCTGAACACAAACTTGTAAGTAATTTTTATGGAGCATCTGACAAAAGCAGAGTGCTGTTGAACCATATTCACATGCTCAGAACAGTGCTGTGATTAACATTATTCCCATTTGATAGAATTGTCCATCTGAGGGTCCTCTGTGGCTCAGTTAAGATTCTCCTATATGACTGGGATATTTCTCTTCAGGTCAAAGCTTGGTCTAATTTCCTTCTGGCAGAGCTTGTTGGAAAGGAAGCTGCATGGCTGTGTCAAAGATTCTCACCACAAAACTGGTGATATGAATTCTGACCTTAGATTCCAACTTGGAATATAATGATGAGATTTTTTTTTCATTCTTTAACTGACTGCATTCCCTATATTTAGGTGGTTTCAGCAGCCTCAGGGCATATGATGGCAAGAGAATCCAGTATTGCAAACCAGCTTGTGCAGACTAGGAAGCATTTGTGTCCCTATAATCTCAGAAGGAAACATTCATGTGACAGTCAGTAATGGTCAAACACTCCTCCTTTGAAATGCAATTTGATTGCAAATTGCAAACAGAAGCAGCCCTGAACACTTGAATAAAAGTTTGCTTTTTATTGAATTCTCAAAATTGTTCTAAATCAGATTGCACATGTATTGTGCATGAATGTCCTTGCACTGCCAGATTTTTGTTTGAGCTTGGCTTCTTGATCACATTGTTCCCCCCCCATACACACAATATAGTCAGCCATTGCTCTCCCATTTTTTTTTGTTTTTCATAAAGTTTGTTTCTTCAGACCTCCACAAAAGTAGTCTTTAAAAAAGGGGGAAACTCAGCAATAACCAGCAAACAATACTGCACACACACACCCACAGATCTGCTCAACAACCTTGGTCTGAAAGTTCTATGATCTGAATCTGTACCCCAATTATGCTGGGTTTTGATTCACAGTGAGATCAGATGCATGAAGGAAATGGGCTTAAACATCTCTCCTGTGTGCTTTTTCTGATCTGAGAGGGCCACAGCAAACCACTACTTGCCCTGCTGGGGAAACCTTTGTTAATCCATTAGTACACTTTAAGTTTCCCAATGGGCCAAGTCAGGAAAATGTACAGTGGAGAAGGCTTAAGCTCTCTTTCTTTCATGCAAATTGGGATCCTGAATGCCTGTCAATTAAGTCCTGAATACCTAAATAGAAAGGAAAGGAGATCAGTAAACAGGCTGTATAATGGTAGTCTGCAGGTGAGAAGTATAAACAGAACCTTCTGCCCATGTACCTTTTTAACACTTAAACATGGGGGCACCAACACTCACATTTTGAAGATGGGTCTGCTACAATCACATCCTGAATAGTTCTTCATCTTTAAATTAAAGGTAAAAGTTTCCCTTGCTCGAAAGCTAGTTGAATCCGAATCTAGGGGGCAGTGCTCATCTCAAGTTTCCAAGCCGAACAGCCAGTGCTATCCAAAGACATTTCTGTGGTCACATGACTGGCATGACTAAACACTAAGGTGCATGGAACACTGTTACCTTCCCACCAAAGTGGTACCTATTTATCTACTTGCAATTTCTTGTTTTCAAACTGCTAGGCTGGCAGGAGCTGGGGCCAGAGTTGGAAGCTCACATGGCACTAGGGTCCAACCATCCACCCGCCACTCACTCTGCCCTCTGCTGCTTGGTGGGGTGGCATAGTAAAAATGGCAAGGAAAGTCAGAGTCACAGCAAAGGTGCAACATCATTCCTCCCATCACTGCCCCTCCATCTCCTGCCAGTTGTCAGCCAATGGCTCACTGGCAACCCTTAAATGCACACAAATACAATCCTTTGTTTTTCTAGCAAAAGATATACAGAAATCAAACACTTTGCATTATTTAGTGGTACATCTGCCCTTAAGGCCCCTTGAAAAGACAAATGTTTATAGGAATGGTTTTGATCATTTTAGCCACACGATCAATGGGTTAATTATTTGAGATGATTACAAGCTTTCCTGTGCAACCATGGGAATTTTCCTGAATGCAATGTTTGTTCCAAGACATCTGGGGCTTGTTAATAGCATTCTGCTCCATTTAACTGCATACTTTTCCAAAACATTTACCTGGGAAACTCAGGGCACATAGCAATTGCTTGCAATCTACTAAATTGCGCACTTTAACTGCTATCTACTTTCCTTAACGAGGAAGAGTGCTTGGGATTTTATTAGGTCATTTCCTTACCCTTCCAGTTTTCTCACCATCATCTGCTAGTAAGCAGATGCTATATATTTCATTCCCAAATACAAAATCCTGGAAGGCATCTTGGTGTCTGTAGGAAAGAACAAATGCTAACTGCTGGCTGGAGCAGGGAGTGTTCCTGGGGAGGAAGGGTGCCAAGAAACCCCCATTCCCTTTCACAATTCACATAAAAGATGAATTGGGGAGGTGACAGCTATGGCTCCTAGCCATATTATGGGTCTACTAACCTCTTATCCAGTCCAGCACAGCTTGTGACCCACCAAGCTGAACACTGTTCACCAGCCAGAAAGTGTGGCCTGCCATGCAATTGACAGCTCCTTTATTTTGTTGCCTGTTTTGGACTAAGAAAAAATACTGAACCCTGAGTAAGCTTCCATACATATTGGTAAATTGCCTTAGGTCACACACCATGCATATGTGCCTGACCTAAACCAGAGTGTCATCTAGGGACAGATTTCCATTTAAAAAGTCAGAAGCCTTTAGGAAAAAGTGCTGGCATGAGCTCTGCCTGCCCTGTTCCTCCTCCACCTCCCCTCCCTGCTGTAGTTTTGTTCTGTAACAGTTAAGGTAGACTAAACCCCATTGAATAAAATGGGACTTACTTCTGAGTATACCTACTTAGGATTATTCCCTAAGAAATAGAACAAAGGGAGGAATGGTGCAGGAGAAGCTGTGACTGCATTGAAGCCTGGCAGCTCTTAAGGGAAATACAACTTTTGCAGGGTGCAACCTGGGAGCCTAAAATTCATATTGTAAGGCTTCCACAATGTAGACATTTTTTTATAGCTTGTGCAGACATTTCTTATTCACTTGTCTGCATAGTCTTCATACCTGAGAGCAAGTTCGATTGAACTGTGTTGAACTTATGTCTGAGAAAACATAAAGAAGTCTTGGATTTTATATCTTACCCTAGTAATGTGCTCCCCAAGTTTTGTTCAGAGCCAGTACGGTGTGATGGTCAGAGTGTCTATGATTAGGGGGACCTGAGTTCAATTTTTATTCTATCTCTGGTGTGTAGTGGGTTCGAGCGCATGATGAACCAGGACACAGCATGATTGTTAGCTCATAGTTTACTAGCACATACAACAGAATAAAGAATACCTGTTAGCCAGATTGCTCTATTATTTAATAAAGATGCGGAATTGTAATTATTAATATGCAGTTGGCTGTCAGAAGTCCTAACTTAGTCAGCAAACACCAGACCTTACGATGCAAGCAAGGTTAGCATTTATTAAGCTGCAATAGATAGATCACTGGTACAGGTATCATGTTCAGAATGACTTGGTTACAGAAAGCAAGCGGTTATACAGGAAAGGGGGTGAATGGGGACCCCCCTTCTCCGACTACATGAATAACATGCACCTGGGAAATCGAAACTTACTAAGCTAATGAATTTCCCATCGCCCCATTGCTACCCACAGCTGCTACATCTATGCCAGCGATAGGGAAGCAGGCAGCCTGACTTGCCAAGGTCAGAACGTCTAGGCTGCCAGAGATAATAGCAATAAAAGCCACATTCCATTCTCACACCCGAGGTGTAAATCAGCTACTCCCCGGATTCCAATCTCCCGCCTGTCACGCCACTAAGGCGCCAATAGCCCACCACCCTCCCTTGTGCTCATCGCCCACCGCCCTCCCCTACAGCCATCATGGCAGGGCTACCTGACATGCAGCCCCCTCGAAAATAGTCCTACCCCTTTGGTTTATGGGGGTACAGCTTGTGAAATGCCCTGACAAGTCGGGGGGCCAGATCATTTTCCGCCCGAACCCACTCCCTCTGCTCCGGCCCAAAGTCAATCCATTCAACCAAGTAAAACAAACGATTGCGAGAGATTTTAGAGTCCAGAATCTGCGATACTTCGTAGTGAGGTTCCCCTCCCACCAGCAGCGGAGGAGGGGTCGGCCGTTGCGGTCTCCAGCTGTTCTCCTCAGGTGCTTTGCGTAGAAGCCTCACATGAAAACAGGGTGAACAGATTTTAGAGATTTAGGCAAGGCCAGTTCAACAGTCACCTCGTTAATAACTCTTAAGATTTCAAACGGTCCAATATACTTCCAACCAAGTTTGCGACTCGGCTGGATGCGACGCAAATGTTGGGTGGATAAGTAAGCAAACTCCCCGCACTTCGGAACCCAAGTCAAATTACGTTTCTTATCCGCCTGGAGTTTGTACGCGGCCTTAGCCTCTTCCAGAGTCTTAGCCAAGGAGCCCCACGCCTCCTGCAGTTGTTTGCACCAGTCCCCAGCGTCTCCCCGCCGGGAGGTCGGGAGAAGTCAAAAAGGGTAAAGGCGGGGCATCGTAGCCATGGACTGCTTTAAACGGGGACATCCCCGTCGACGAGTGCTGAGTATTATTATAACAAAACTCAGCCAACGGTAGGAGAGAATGCCAATTGTCCTGCTGAAAGTTAGAAAAACACCGCAGGTATTGTTCCAGAGTCTGATTCACACGTTCAGTCTGCCCATCCGATTCAGGATGGTACGCGCTGCTCACCCCCCTCTCTACTCCAAGCAATGACATAAGTTCGCTCCAGAACTTTGAAACAAACTGAACCCCTCTGTCCGAGATCACCTTAGCAGGTAAGGTGTGGAGCCTCACCACGTGTTGTAAGAAAGCAGAGGCTAATTTCCTAGCCGAGGGGATGGAGGCAAACGGAACGAAATGCGCCTGTTTAGTAAATAAGTCCACTATCACCCAGATGACCGTTTTCCCCCCACTAGGGGGTAGATCTGTAATAAAGTCCATAGAAATCACCTCCCACGGTCGAGCCGGGGTGGGGAGAGGGTGTAGGGCACCTGGGGGTTTTCCGGGTCGAGGTTTACTCATCAAGCACGTTTGGCAGGCTGACGTGAAGAGAGACATGTCTTTTCGTAGGCCCGGCCACCAAAATTGTCTCTGCAGGAGCTGGAGGGATTTTACAAACCCCGTGTGACCAGCCAGCTTAGACCCATGTGCCCATCCCATTACCTCCCCCTAAGAGACCGTGGGACAAAGAGTTTGTCATTCTTAGTCCAGCAGCCATGTTCATTTTTGGCTATTCCGTCTTCCCCCTCCACTTCCTCCCTATCTGCTTGCGAGAGCTCTGTAGAAAATCTCGCCACCCATGCATTAGGGGAGGATTCGTCGGTGGGGGGAATGACTGGCTTGTTTTCGAGTAGTCACCGCTCCGCCCAGCTGGGCAGGAGTGAAAATTGAGTCACGATCTCCTCCCTTTTGCTATCGTGTTGCGGGAGGCGTGACAGGGCATCGGCCAGCGAGTTCGATGTCCCCGGGAAATGGTGCAGTGTGAAATTAAACTTGGAGAAGAAGTCAGCCCAGCGGAGCTGCCAGCGTTCAGGGAACGGGGGAGCGGAGCAGCTCGAGGTTTTTGTGATCAGTCCAGACCTCGAACGGGACCCGCGCCCCCTCCAGCCAGTGGCGCCAGGTTGACAACGCTAAGCGGATCGATCCCGCTTCTTTTCCCACACATTCCAATTCCGTTCAGTATCGTTGAATTTCTTTGACACATAAGCAAGGGGTGCAATTTGCCGTCCTCCCCTCCTGCAGAATCGCCCCCCCATAGCAACGTCAGAGGCGTCAACTTGAACAATGAATTTTTTAAGTTCATTCGGGTGGGCCAATACGGGTTCCGACGTAAAAAGGGCTTTTAATTTGTCGAACGCCCGCTGGCACTCTGGGGACCATTCCAATTTGGCCCCGGGCCGAGTGTATTCGGGTGGTTTCCCTTTGGTCCTCAGTAAGTCAGTTAAGGGAAGGGCCACCTGGGCAAAGTTCGAGAGGAACGATCTATAAAAGTTCGCGAATCCGAGGAACCCCTGGAGTTGTCTCCTGGTTTTTGGGGCTTCCCACCCCACCACATCCTTAACCTTGTCAGGGTCCATCTCAATCCCTCGCTGAGAAATCCGGTAGCCCAGAAACGGGATTTCTGATTTGTGAAATTCACATTTGGACAGTTTGGCAAAGAGTTTATGCTTGTGCAACGTTTGGAGTACCTCCCGCACCAGTTTTACATGCGATTTAAGGTCAGGGGAGTACAAAAGAATGTCATCAAGGTAAACAAGGACCCCCTTAAACAAGTACTTATGCAACACTTCGTTAATTAAGTTCATGAAGACTCCAGGAGCCCCCTGGAGTCCGAATAGCATGACTAAGTACTCAAACTGGCCAAGGGGGTGTTGAACGCCGTTTTAAATTCATCTCCCTCTCGTATGCGGACTCTGAAATAGGCATCCCGGAGGTCTAGTTTAGAGAAAATTTTACCCCCAGCCACAGCCGCTAGCAAATCCTTTATGAGGGGCATGGGGTAAGCGTTTGTATTTGACACTGCATTCAAGCCGCGGTAATCAGTACAGAGCCGCAAACCCCCATCCTTCTTTTTCCGGAAAAGCACGGGAGCCGTAAACGGGGAGGATGCTGGCCGTATGAAGCCCCTACTAAGGTTTTTGTCGATGAATTTTCTCAGTTCCACCTTTTCCGAAGGGCTCATAGAATATAACTTTCCCTTCGGTAACTTTTGGTTGGGTAAAATTTCAATAGCACAGTCAGAGTTTCTGTGGGGGGTAATTCATCAGCCTCCTCTTCTCCAAACACGGGAGCGAGGTCGTGATATTCGGGGGAATGCCTTCCAGTTCCGCGGCTGCCACCCCCGCCGTCACTAGGAGTTGCCCCCCATCATGGGTCCCCACTCCTTTTTCCATGCATGGGACTGGCACTTTTTGGAGATGAAGTTGACCTTCCCCTCCCCCCACAGTACATGAGGATCGTGATCAAAGAACCATGGGCTCCCTAGGACCAAGGGGAAGCGGGCTGAAGGGGTAACCACGAAAGGTCTCTCTTCCCAGTGTTGCCCGAGCCCCACCCGCAAAGGAACAGTCTCATATTTGCAAGGTTCTTTCATTGTGGACCCGTCCATTTGCGTAAAAATCAAGGGGTCATTCAATTTAACAACTTTCGCCCCAAGCCCCGTTAGTAGTGTGGGGTTAATGAGGTCTCTCCCACACCCAGAGTCAATGAGAGCACGTACTCTCACATGGGTCAATAGACCCGGGTCCATTAAAGTCACCGTGAGAAAGAAAAGAGAGGGGGGTTTGCTCACCGGGAGTTGCGCCTGGGGAGGTGGGACCTGCTGTTCAGCGCTGTTTACAGCAGGTCCGTGTCGTTTCCCTGCGGCACGGTCTCACCATCTGATGAGTCGGATGCTTCACTGAGCGGCTTGGCTTGCAGAGCCTTTGCCCCCTTCGGTTTCGCCACCTGTTTCGGCGTGGATGTGTCAAACTTCTTCTTGGTTCCCTTCGGGGCTCCGGGTGCTGCAGCTGAAGACGGGCAGTTCGCGGCGAAATGGCCCCCTTCTCCGCATTTGAGGCAAAGACCTTGCTTCATTCGGAGCTCTCTTGTGCCATCCCTCTGTTTCGGGTTCGGTGCCGGGGTTTTCCCTCTCGCAGTCGGCGTAGGGCCCCTGTTAGCCATCGCTGCAGCGTCATCCAGCTTGATGGTCTTCAGGCGGTTCTCCATCGTGATGGCTGCCTGAACCCACCCGGTGAGGGTGTTCGGATCTTGGTTTCTGGTGACTTCTCGGCGGATTTCTGCGTTGAGTCCCCACTTGTAGAAATCCACGAGGTTCCCTTCCCCTCGGAGTTTGGCGGCACATCTGCGGAACTCCGAGGTGTAGTCTCTCACCGATCGCGCTCCCTGTTTGAGGCTTCGGATCGTTGCCTTCGCTGCTTTGGTGGAGTGCACATCCTCAAATTGCTCTTTCATGGCCCACATGAAAGAGTCGATCTCTCTCAGCTCGCGCCCGTCGACTTGATGAAGCCCCACATACCAGTCAGCTGCCGCTCCCTTCAGGTGGGCTGCTATGACATCGACCATCCGCTCTTCCCTCTGGAACAGATGGCCCCAGGTCTCGATAAACTTTTCGGCTCGCACCAGGAAGAATGGGAATTTCTCGGGGTCTCCATCAAAATCAGCGTCCAGAAGTTCTGCGGGCTTGGGCGGCAAGAACCCCCAAGGACGAGGGGGTGGTTGCCCCGGCGGCCCCTGCGGTCCTGGCCCCGCTGGTTGATCCACCGGCCCGGCTGGCACGTTCCCCGGGCCTTGGTCCGGCACCCCCCGTTGATCAGGAGGGACCTGGGCTGGTGGTTCCTCACGCCTCTGCCGTTCGCGTTCTTCCCGGATACCCTCTGCGATCATCTGTGGGATGCGTGCGAGGATTCGTCTAGGAAACGCATCAGGCGGTCTTGGCTAGGTTCTTCAGTCCATCTCCTCCTCACCACGGCGCCTTCCATCGCCTCTGAATCGCGGCCAGTCTCCTCCAAGGCTTCCGCCGTGGTTAGTTCCGGACTGACCGTTCGGGGTGGCTCACACCCATGGAAGCTCGCGGGGTCCCGAACCACGCTTCGTGGGTCTCAGCCAGGGGTTTCACCCAGTCACGTCTGCGTCCAACTCGGGTGGTCACCCCCATAGGCTGCCCCATAAGGATCTCCATAAGGCCCTCCAAAGTCGTACTCCAGACCCCAGTGTCTCGGCACATGTGTGTCTGGGGTCTCTCGAGGTGCGTCCTTCCCGGGAGGTCTCTTATCCTTTTCCTCTTCTTCAATTGGGATAGTGTCTTCTTCTCCGCCACTCATTTTGGAGTTGCGGGTTTAGGACCAGTCCCAAAAGTAATTGAAGATTCTGAACAAACTGTCAGAAGTCCTAACTTAGTCAGCAAACACCAGACCTTACGATGCAAGCAAGGTTAGCATTTATTAAGCTGCAATAGATAGATCACTGGTACAGGTATCATGTTCAGAATGACTTGGTTACAGAAAGCAAGCGGTTATACAGGAAAGGGGGTGAATGGGGACCCCCCTTCTCCGACTACATGAATAACATGCACCTGGGAAATCGAAACTTACTAAGCTAATGAATTTCCCATCGCCCCATTGCTACCCACAGCTGCTACATCTATGCCAGCGATAGGGAAGCAGGCAGCCTGACTTGCCAAGGTCAGAACGTCTAGGCTGCCAGAGATAATAGCAATAAAAGCCACATTCCATTCTCACACCCGAGGTGTAAATCAGCTACTCCCCGGATTCCAATCTCCCGCCTGTCACGCCACTAAGGCGCCAATAGCCCACCACCCTCCCTTGTGCTCATCGCCCACCGCCCTCCCCTACAGCCATCATGGCAGGGCTACCTGACATTGGCTTATCTATAGGATCTGACCCATGTATACCAGAGTTAGAATTCCCAAGAACCCAGGAATAGACACAGAAACTGGGTGGCTAAAATAATTATTTCTTTATTAAATATTCTCAAGCATACAAACAATATTTGCACATGCGCAGCTGGTTGACATGCTTCCGCAGGATCTGTCCGCAGTCTGTCGAGACCTCATAGGACATGGGGCCCATGGGGTGGATGACCCAGCCAGCAATCCATTCGGGGCCCTTGCCATAATTCCTGATGTAGACAGGGTCCTTCAGGAAGAATCCCCATGGTGCTGTCCTTTGCCTGCACAGATTACGCGACTCTGGGGCCCTATCTGGATGCAGTCTGTCCAATAGGATCATGGGCCGCCAACCATGAGGAGTTCCACAGGGCAGCAGCTGCTAACCGGGTTTGGGGTGGTCTCTTGCGCCAGACGGAATTCCCAGTCCCACTCCGTCAGCCGGCTGAGGGCTTCCTTGGCAGTGCGCACCATCCATTCTGCCTTGCCATTGGTAGCGGGGTGAAATGGGGCAGACCTTACATGCCTGATCAGATTGCTACAGAGGAACTCCTGGAATTCCTCCAAGGTCAATGCCATTCCATTGTCCAATACGATGGTGTCTGGCAATTTGTGGGTGGTGAAGATTTTGCAGAGCATCTGGCTTTGGAGGAGGTGGAGGAGACAGGGCTGACTTCTAACCATTTCGAATAAGAGTCCACCATTACTAGAAACAATAGCCTGTGGAATGGCCCAGCAAAATCCACATGGAACCTTGACCACAGCATCTGGCTGGATTCCCAGGCTTGGGTGGGTGCACTTGGCAGATTGGGCCTGATGGCCTGACATGTCTGGCAGCGCTTTACCCAAGCCTCCTCCTCCATATCTATCCCTGGCCACCATATGTAGCTGCGAGCCAGGGCCTTCATCTGGACGATGCCAGGATGGGCCTCATGTAGAGCTTGCAGGACCCTGTTACATAGTACGCTGGGGACAACCACCCTGTCTCCCCACAATAGACAGCCCTTGTACGCGGACAACTCATCTCTGAGGGCAGCAAAATCCATGAACTCGGGCTCTTTGGCTGCCACAGGCCACTCCCTCACCACTCAGCCCAGAACCTGGGAGATGACGGGATCCCTGGCTGACTGGCAGGCAATGTTTGCCACCTGGAGGAGGGAACCAGGAAGGTCCTCTACCTGCAGAACATGGGGGCTGGTGCCAGGTTGGCCTCAATGAATGGCAGGGGCAGGCGGCTAAGGGTGTCGGCATGGCCCATAGCCTTGCCTGAGTGATGCTGCAGGGTGTAGGAGTAGCCAGAAAAGAAAATGGACCACTGCAGGACCCATGGGGAAAGGTCCTGTGGAGTCTGATGATCAGAGGCAAAGAGGCTGAGGTGGCAATGATCTGTGACAATGGTGAAGGGCCAGCCATACACAAAGTCATGAATTTTTTTACCCTGGTCACTATCGCCAGGCCCTCCCAGTCAATCTGGGCAAAGTTCCGCTCCACCACAGACAGTGTCCTGGAGTAGTAGGTGACGGGCATCTCCTGGCCATCTGGGAGGCTGTGGGCCAACACCATGCTGACACTGTAGGGGGACACATCACAGGCCAAAACCACTGGCAGGGATTCATCAAAATGCTCCAGAACTTTATTAGAAATCAGCAGCTCTTTGACCCCCTTGAAGGCAGCAGCCTGGTAGGGGCCCCGTGACCAAGGGGCATGCTTGTCCAGGAGGAGATGCAACGGCTCCACTACTGCTACCTTGTGGAGGAGGAAGGAGTGATAGAAGTTCAATAGGCACAGAAACACCTGGAGTTCTGCCTGGGATGTGGGAGGGGGCACCTCAACAATGGCCTTTATCTTGTCCCTAGCAGGATGGAGGCTGTCTGCGTTGTCTGTGAAGCCCAAAAAGTCTACGGACAGAATCTCTAGAAGGCACTTCTCCCACTTCACTTTTAGGCCCGCCTCATGGAAATGGTGCAGGATGGTGCACAGTCGGGTGGCGAACTTAGCAGGCATTGCCATGGCAATCAGCACATCATTGAAAAATGCCATGACACCTGGGATCCCTTTCAACAGAGAGTCCATGAGTTGTTGGAAAAGGCCCAGGGCCACGTTCATCCCAAACTGTAGTCTTTTCACCCTAAAAGCCCCTCTAAGTGTGATGATAGTTTGCACAGCAGTGGTTGCCTGCGTCAACCGGGAGCTGTTGAAGGACTGGGAGAGGTCCAGTTTCCCCAAAATCTTTGCCCCTGCCAGAGAGGCACACACATGGTTCACGACTGGGACCAGGTATGCATGGTCCTGAAGTGCCTTATTTAACGTGCACTTGTAATTCGCGCAGATGTGGACATCCCCATTTGGCTTCACTGGGGTGACTATGAGGGTCTCCCATGCAGTGTGGGAGACTGGTTCCAGGACTCCTTGCCCCACGAGATGGTCTGGTCCCATGTCTATTTTCAGGTGCAACGCAAATGGGCCTGACCTGGAGCGCATTCGGATAGGGGCCACTTATGGGTCAAGTTGCAGCATCACCAGGGTGTAACAGGGTATAACGTCACCGGGGTATAACAGAGTATAACGACCCAGAGTACCATCAAAAATTGACAGGAATTCATTGCAGACTCCGCAGAAGTCCTGCAAGGTGCAGAGCTGTACCCTTTCTATCAATATTCCCAAAGAGGCAAACCACATGCGGCCGAGGAGGTCCCCCGTGACTACAGTTAAGTCCAAGTGGCCATCAAACCCCTTGTACTGGACACGGAAACTCCCCACGCCTTTGATTGGAATGCAGTTCCTCTGAAAGTCTGTCAGGGCGTGGGTAGAAGGTCGCAGGCAGCCCCCCCCTGGTGGCACAGTCTTTTAAGAGTTGCCTCCGAAATAATGGAGGAGGTGGAGCCGGAATTGAGTTCCATGGTGCAGGGGGACCTCTCTATTTGGACCTGGACCTGGATCTTCGGGGCAGAGGATTGGCTCGGAAGCCGCAGTACCTGTTCCTCTGGGTCGGCTGCGAGGAGGTAGAGCTCTTCCTTGGATTCATCATCCTTGTAGTGAGTGGCCGCTTTTCGGTGGTAGTGTTGTAGCATCAGCTGGTCTTTGGAGCCCCAGGAACAGCAGGCTCTTGCAATGTGCCCCAAGCGGCCACAACTGTGACACTTGGCATCCCACAACTGGCAGGTTTCCTAGTCATGCTTATTCCCACAATTCGCGTATTCCTGGTGACCCAGCTCATGGAGGGGAATGGAGCAGGTTGCTGGCGCTGGATCCTGGCATCTTGTGGATTGCTGAGTACAGTGGACTTCCTCCTGGTCTGGGCCAACCTGGTCAAAGTTCACCTCGTGCACGGCGGTCATGGTTGAGGGATGGTTCTTCTCCCAGGCGGTGGCAGTGGAGAGGACGGATGCGAGGGAGCATTTTTCATCCTCAAGGATCTGCCATCAAAGCTTCTCGTTGCTTAGCCCACAAACAAGTCTGTCCCAGAGGGTCGTGTCGAGTTGGGGCCCAAAGGAGCAGTCCGAGGCGAGCCAGCAGAGCTCAGCCAGGTATGTGATGAATGACTGCCATGTTTGCTGTTGCCAGGACTGGAAAGCCATGTAATGCATGATCTCTGATGGCCAGGGAATGAAGTGAGCCTGGAGCTTCTTGATTATGTTCTTGAATGAGGCATCGGCCAGCTTGGTTAGAGAAAGCAGGTTGCAAGCTAGCTCCACCTGCGGGACTGCAGGAGCTGATGAGGAGACCTCTTTTTCTTTCCTTGCTGATGACCTCATAAAAAGATCAGCATGGACCTGAGTCCCTCAACCCAGGCTTCCCAGTGATGAGGCTTGGTCAGGTCGAACTGAGGGACTAGTCCAGTTCCCAGAGTGACTGCCATCATGCTGTGTGATTGTGGCGGGGAAGCAGCTTATGTGCCTTTGGTGCTCATCGGTGGGAGCAGTGGCAGTTCCTGATCTTCCTCTGGCACCCCAGCAGCCTGGCCAGCTCAGTGGGATCCCACCTTCATCACCATTGTTGTGTAGTGGGTTCGACGCATGAAGGACCAGGACACAGCATGATTGTTAGCTCATAGTTTACTAGCACACACAACAGAACAAAAAATACCGGCCAGGCGGCCAACTATATACAATTCCTGTGGACCACCCACAGGTCCCATTGGAGGGTTTAAACTTCCCGCCAAGGTTCCTATTGGTGTCCGCGTGAGGTTTCTGGATCCTAGTCCTTATCGTTCTCTGAGAGTCAACCTCTGCTGTAAGTTGCTGGTGCCTAGTGGCGGTCAGCAGACATAACATTCTCCCTCTGCCATTGGAGACTATTTAGATGAATACCCAAGAACAGGATTTTATTAAAACATTGGTTGCAGTCACACACACTAAATAATCCACTTTCAGTGCACTTTCCAACTGGATTTTACTGTGTGAACTGGCAAAATCCAGTTGCGAAGTGGATTGAAATTGGATTTAGAATCAGAATCACAGAATATTAGAGTTGGAAGGGAACTTACAGGTCATCTAGTCCAACCCCCCGCACTCTGCAGGATCATAGCCGAAAGATAGCTCTACATACCTACATACTTACAACATACCCGAAAGATGGTTCTCTAGTCTCCGCTTGAAAATGTCCAGCAAAGGAGCATCCACCACCTCCTGAGGCAGGCTGTTCCACTGCTCAACCACTCTGGCAGTTAGGAAGTTTCTCCTGATATTTAGCAGGTCACAACTCCCTTGTAATTTCCACCCATTAGATCTAGTCTTGCAATCCAGAGCAAGAGAGAATAGATTTGCTCCATCTTCTACATGACAGCCCTTCAAATACTTGAAGACTGCAATCATGTCCCCTCTAAGCCTTCTCTTTCCCAGGCTAAACATACCCAACTCCCTCAGCCTTTCCTCATAAGACTTAGATTCCAACCCTTTCACCATCCTGGTTGCCCTCCTCTAGACACACGTGAGCTTGTCAACATCCTTCCTAAAATGTGGTGCCCAAAACTGGACACAGTCCTCCAGGTGAGGCCTGACCATAGCAGAATAGAGCGGAACTACCACCTCCCATGATCTGGACACAATGCTTCTGTTAGTGCATCCTAAGATTGCATTAGCTTTCTTCACAGCCACATCACACTGCCGGCTCATGTTTAGCTTGTTATACGCCATAACACGTAGATCCCTTTCACATGTGCTGCTGTCAAGCCAAGCCCCTCCCATTCTATATCTGTGCCTTTGATTTTTTGTACCTAAGTATAGGACTTTGCACTCATCTCTATTGAAATTCATTTTATTTGTCCCAGCCCACTGTTCCAGCCTATCTAGATCATTTTGAATCCTGACTCTGGCTTCTTCAGAATTAGCATTCCCACTCAGCTTCGTGTCATCTGCAGATCTGATAAGCATCCTCTCTATGTCTTCCTCCAGGTCATTTATAAAAACATTAAAAAATACTGGACCCAGGACTGAGCCCTGCGGCATTCCACTCGAAATTTCCCTCGATGTAGATACAAAGCCATTTACGAGCACTCATTGAGTACAATTTTTCAACCAACCATGAATCCATCCAACGGCTGTACCATCCAGCCCACACTTAACCATCTTATCCTCAAGGATATCATGAAAAACTTTGCCAAATGCCTTACTGAAATCTAGATACACTATATCCACCACATTGCCAGAGTCAACCATTTTAGTAACTCTTTCAAAAAAGGAGATAAGGTTGGTCTGACATGACTTATTCTTTATAAACCCATGCTGGCTACAACCAATTAACTCATTCTGTTCAAGGTGCTCACAGACAGAGCATTTAATAATCTGCTCTAGAATTTTCCCAGGTATTGATGTCAAACTGACAGGTCTGTAATTTCCCGGGTCCGTCTTTTTTCCTTTCTTGAAGATCGGGACAACATTCAGTCTTCTCCAGTCTTCTGGCACAACACCAGTACTCCAGGACATCTCAAAGATTAGAACCAGAGGCTCTGAAATAACACCTGCAATTTCTTTTAGCACCCTGGGATGCAAGCCATCTGGCCCTGGAGATTGGAAAGTATTTAAAGCAGCTAGATGCTCCCTAACCATTTCCTTACTTATCCTGGACTGGCAGTTCCCCCTTCCTTCATATGCCCTGCATCCTTCAGTTTCTATACAGCT
This sequence comes from Gekko gecko, assembly GCA_029375565.1. NCBI lineage: Eukaryota > Metazoa > Chordata > Lepidosauria > Squamata > Gekkonidae > Gekko > Gekko gecko. Next base: position 121,675,446 of record JAPDNY010000006.1, on the reverse strand, counting down.
CGACTTACAGTTAAAGACCAATGCAAAGTGAGAGCTGATTAATTCTGCTTTGTCTTCATCCCTTGTTAAGGCTTGACTGTCTTCCCCTAGCAATGAGCCTACCCCATCCTTGTTCTTCTTTTTGCTCCGAACATAGGTATGTGACTGTTCATTTAGTGTGACCATAGTCTATAGCATTTATTTATGACTGATTTATAAGGTGTGTGACTGTTCAAACAATTGCCTGATTAATGGAGCAGTCATGCAGCTAGGATGGGGGTGGAGGGAGAAGAACTCAATCAGATTGCATGAGAATCTGCATGCACAAAAAGCCAATTGCATCATATTGGTTAGGAAGGGATACAGTGAAGTAACCTGCCAAACAGCCATGAATTAATTGGCAAATTATCAAACTGATCATCAAAAAATTCTGACCAGCAAACAGGATGTGAGCCAAACTGGCAGGTCTTCAAGCATCCTCTTAAAAAAAAAGTTCAGGGAGAAAGGTTGGCATATCCTTCTTCTCCCCCAGAAAAACTACACCACAGCAAAAGTCTCAGCTTAGCTAGGCACTTATTCTGGGACATGGCAACCCAATATACTTGCAGGGTACAAAGTAAGGCAGTCAGACTGCTGCGCTTATGCTTACTGAAAACTAATTTTGTGAATTAATCTATTCCAGTATGGAGGCCTCATGCCAGGTTGTGGTGTATTTTTTAAAGGCCATGCGAAGCAGGTTCTGGCCAAGACCAAAGCATTCAATTTTCGATTAAGAAACAGACAATACAACCTGGTTTGTTTCTGGAGTTGTTTGTGTAATTTCAGAATGCAGTCACACACAGCATTCTGATCAGCTAACAAGGACCTGGTGTGGATCACTAATGGTGAAGCCTGCCAGCAGCTGAGGCTTGTGACAAACAAGGACATTCACTGCCCCTCAAAAGGCATTTCATCAAAACGGTTAAAATACTAACCCACTTTTCCTACACTATACTCTAGTGTCACTGGCAGTCTCCCTTCTATTTAATGTTTAATCTGTTTCCATGTTTCAACTGGTAGTTGTTTTTTTTGTAAAAAAATCTCTACAGACTTGAGGCATTACAGTATTTCCCAAATATCGAATAGTTCTTATATCCTTCAATCATAGGAGCAGAAATGATGGGTGAAAGGAAATCAAAGGAAAGTAAATATACTAACCTTTGTGGCGGGGAGCTAAGCTTGCTTTGATTTTTTCCCAGTTTTTGGCCAACACAGAATCATAGTCTTGGAAGGGATCTCCAGGGTCATCTAGTCCAACCCCCTGCACAATGCAGGAAATTCACAAATACCTCCCCTCCACACCCACATTGGTCATTCAGGAAAGTCTCCTTATCTCTCCTTGCTGTTCTCTGGAAATCTGCATTCAGTTGGGTAAATCTTTCCTTTTCACCTTTGCCTTTTGCTATCCTTCTTTCCTCTGCTATTTGTAAAGCCTCATCAGACAGCCACTTTGCTTTCTTTTTTTTTTTTTGAAATAACTCTCCTAAAAAGGAGAGAATTTTATTTTTTATAAGAAAAGGGTAGGGTAGATAGATGGGAAAAGAAAAAAGAGCGGAGTGAGTTTTTTTCTGTTAGTAAAGGTTAATTTTAGATAAAATTTCTTCCAGTTGTCGGCATCCATCACAGTTGAAAGATCTTCTTTTCAGCTTTACAAAGTCCAAATCAATTCTGTTAGTAAGGTTAGTAAAGTCCACTGGGGTTAGATATAAATCAAATCTTTTCAGATGTTACACGAACAAATTCCTTTTTAAGTCTCTCCAATTATCATTAAGTCATTTGAGCTTTAGTGCCTCCCGTTCCGTCGCTTCCCTCCCGGGCCGCCGTCTTCTTCAAAAATCCAAATTTTGAGTGCTGCTTCCTCCTCTGTGCTGGCATGTCTCTTCAGAAATTTTTAATCCATCTTCTTTCGCTTCTTTTTTCTTGTTGTTTCCGGCAGTCAATTCTCGCTGGCTCCTTTAACACTCACGATGAAATTAGATCTCCATTACTTGCTAAGCTCAACACCCTTTTCAACTGGCAGAGTATATCCTTTTTTTAAAGGCGGAGTAGGCTTTGAGAGCCTTATCCGCCTCTTCTTTATTTATTCGCTCCACTGCCAGATAGAGGTGTCGAGACCTTCGTCAAAATAAATCTGAGATCTTCTTTCCCTTCTTCATCCATAGCTTGGAACTTTAACATCGAATTAATATCTATACATTTTCTGCCATCAACCTTGTTAATTCCAACATTTGTTTTTATAGTCTGATGAGAACAATTTCCATTTTAAAAACGTTTCGTTAATATTCCACATTTACTCCAGCAGGTGGCGCAGTATCTCAGTCTCTTGTGATTGACAGCTAGCTCTGGGGGGGGTTGACTGGAACGAAGTCCCTCCTCTCTTCTCTTCCGTTCTGAACAAGAATTTCCCCAGCATCGACATTTTATTTTTATTTACTTTTTCAAAGTTCGTGTCACATCCCCCAGAAAGCAACTAAAGCCGCAATCTTCTGTAAAACCCCAACGGTGCTTTCACCAACATTTTTTCTTATTACCCCCCTTCGCGTTTCCTTTAAAAATTCGCTTCTTCGGAGAGGGTGGAAGCTCCTCCCTCCTCCCATACGCTTATCCGCTTGCGAGGGGTTTTTAATTTTCGCTTCAGTATAGATCTTCAACTCACGATTAGATGCCATTTCTTCTTTTCATGGTAATTCATCCGCTTTTCCTCACTCCTGGAAGTCGGTAGGGCTGCTAAGTCCCATTCGGGACGCACTACGCGGCGGGGCCGATTGGGGCGGGGAAAAAGCCTCAATTTCCCAGCAGTTTGCCGGCAAAGAGGCTACTCCCCTATGCGCCCCCGGTTCGGAGCCTTTGACTAAGGCTCACTAGGGTCTTTCGCAAACGCGAAGACCCCCCCATTCCGCGCGTGGGCTGACCGCCTCCGGGAGCGTCCCGAGAAGCGGCCGCCATTCGCAGCACCGAAACCGAAAACCGCCACTTTGCTTTCTTATATTTCTTTTTCTTTGGGATCGCGGTGATTGCTGCCTCCTGTACAATGTCATGAACCTCTGTCCATAGTACTTCAGGCACTCTGTCTATCAAATCTAGTCCCTTAAACCTATTCTTCACCTCTACTGTATATTCATCGGGGATGCGATGCACTAGGTCAAATCTGAATGGCCTAGTGGTTTTCCCAACTTTCTTCAATTTAAGTCTGAATTTTGCAGTGAGTAGCTCATGATCTGAGCCACAGTCAGCTCCAGGTCTTGTTTTTACTGACTGGATAGAGCTTCTCCATCTTTGACTGAAAATTATATAGTCAATCTGATTTTGGTGTTGCCCATCTGGTGATGTCCATGTGTAGAGACACCTCTTAGGTTGTTGGAAAAGGGTGTTCGCAATGACCAGCGTGTTCTCTTGACAAAACTCTGTTAGCCTTTGCCTTGCTTCATTTTGTTCACCAAGGCCAAACTTGTCTGTTATTCCGGTTAACTTTTGATTTCCTACTTTAGTATTCCAGTCCCCTATGATGATGAGGACATCATTTTTTGGTTAGTTCTATGAGGTGTTGTAGGTCTTCATAGAACTGGTCCACTTCAGCCTCTTCTACAGCAGTGGTTGGGGCATAGACTTGGATTACTGTGATGTTGAATGGTTTGCCTTGGATTCGGACTGGGATCGTTCTCTCATTTTTGAGATTGTATCTCAATACTGCCTTTCTCACTCTCTTGTTGACCATAAAGGCCACATCATTTTTTCTATGGGATTCCTGGCCACAGTAATAGAGGAAAACAATAGAATGGGAAGGACTAGAGATCTCTTCAAGAAAATCAAGGGAACGTTCCATAAAAAGCTGGCCATGATAAAGGACAAAAATGGTAAGGACCTAACAGAAGCAGAAGAGATTAGGAAAAGATGGCAAGAATACACAGAAGAACTATACATGAAGAACCTCAAGAGGGAATTAGATAAACATATGGAGCATTCAAGAGGGAATTAGATAAACATATGGAGCAGAAGTCCATCAGTGGCTATTAGCCACAGGTTATAGATAGGAACTCTCAGTCTGGGGCAGGTGATGCACTCTATTCTTGGTACTGGAGGGGCAGCAGTGGGAGGGCTTCTGGTGCCCTGGCCCCACTGCTGGACCTCCTGATGGCTCCTGGTATATTTTGGCCGCTGTGTGATAGAGTGTTGGACTAGATGGGCCATTGGCCTGATTCAACATTGGCTTCTCTTATATTCTTATGTTCTTATGTTCCTTGACAACCACGATGGTATAATCACTGACCTCGAGCCAGACATCCTGGAATGCGAAGTTAAATCGGTCTTAGAAAGCATTACTAACAACAAAGCTAGTGGCGGTGATGGTATCCCAGCTGAACTATTCAAAGTCTTAAAAGAAGATGCTGTTAAAGTGCTGCACTCAGTTTGCCAACAAATTTGGAAAACACAACAGTGGCCACAGAATTGGAAAAGGTCAGTATACATTCCAATCCCAAAGAAGGGCAATGCCAAGGAATGTTCAAACTATTGCACAATTGCGCTCATTTCACACGTGAGAATAAAATGGAGGAGAGGATCATCATCTTATATACTATTCTCCCCACAAAGTGTACTCAGAGCGTTGTACAATTTACACCAACATATAAAAACAATCCATTAAGCAAGACACACAAGTAAAATATGGAGATCTTAAAACAACAGGTGATACGTACAGAAACATCAAAACCCATATGGCGTCAAAAAAACCCCTCCCACATACGGCTCTGGTTGAGGACAGTCGGGTGCTCTTTGGGCCAGGGACTTCCAGCAGGTGTTGTTCTCCTGAGCACAACATTTTCCAGGGGACACACCAAGAGAGGCAGTTTGGGTCTCCACTGGGGAGAAAGGCAGGGTATAAAAATAGTAAATAAAATAAATAACATTTCATTTGTATGCTTAGGTTATACTTTATTTTTTGTTATTTATGTAACATACTTAAGTGACATTATCATGGTGTTCTTCTCCATTGTTTTATTGTTATTTACTAGGAGTAAGGCCCGTTGTGGAAATAAATACAACGGGCTCTAGAAAGAGGCTCTGGGAGAGTGCCCTGGCTTTGGGCACACAGTGTGAATTTGCTGTGGTGACCTCAGCAGGGTATAATGACAGAGTCCACCATTTTCTCCAGAGGAACTGATCTCTGCTACCTGAAGAGCAATTGTAGTTTTGAGTGATCTTCAGCTCGCACCTGGAGATCGGCGACAATTGTTACCCAGGAGGAAATGGCTGGTTTGGAGGGTGGAGTCTATGGCATTCTACCTGCCTGAGGTCCAACCCCTCCTCAAACCCCACCCTCTCCAGGTTCCACCCCTCAAATTGCCAGGATTTTGCCAACCTGAAGTTGGCAACCCCATCTCCTTCCCAGCTAACCATCAACCTACTGTTATCTTGACTTCAGCTGACTTTTGCCCTCTCTCCTGCAGAGCAGTTGTAATTCTGAGTGGTCTCCAGCCCTCACCTGGAGATTGGCAACAATGGTTCCCCATGAGGGACTGGCTGGTTTGGAGGGTGGAGTCTATGGCATTGTACCTGTCTGAGACCCCACCCCCTCCTCAAACCTTACCAGGCTCTACCCCTCAAATCTCCAGAAATTTTCCAACCTGGAGTTGGCAACCGTATCTCCCTCCCAGCCAATTGTCAATCTACCATTATCTGCCCCCTGACTTCAGCTTTCCATCTCCTCCCCCTCCCTCCTGGAGAGCAGTTGTAATTCTGATTGATCTCCAGCCCCCACCTGGAGATTGGCAACAATGGTTCCCCAGGATGGAATGGCTAGTTTGATGGATGGAGTCTATGGCATTGTACCTGTCTGAGATCCCACCCCTCCTGAAACCTCACCCACTTCAGACTCCATCCCTCAAATCTCCAGGAATTTCCCATCTGGAGTTGGCAACCCTATCAGGACTGGCCCCAATGAGTTTTCTCTCAAAGGCCAAAACAGGTGATAGGACCAAGCTTGGTTGCCTACCAACAGGCACTGAGGGGAAAGTAGGGTTACCAGCTCTAAGTAGGGAAATACCTGGAGATTTGGGGGGGTGGATCCTGTGGAGGGCAGCATTGGGGGGGGCAGAAGGACTCAGCAGGGTATAATGCCATAAGGTCTACCCTCCAAAGCAACCATTTTCTCCAGGGGAACTGATCTCGGTCATCTGGAGAGCAATTGTAACAGCAGGAGATCTCCAGGTCCCACATGGAGATTGGCAATCCTAGGGGAAAGACAGCTGTACAGCAGGGGGTGGAAGAGAATGGTTTGATGGCCACTGGGCCAAGATTGGCAACAATAGTTCCCCAGCAGAATATGGCTGGTTTGGAGGGTGGAGTCTATGGCACTGTACCTGTCTGAGGTCCCACCCCTCCTCAAACCTCACCCTCTCTAGGCTCCACCCCTCAAATCTCCAGGAATTTCCATACCTATAGTTGGCAACTTTATCTCATCCCCTCTCAGCAGCCTCTTCCTAGGCAAAATTCTGTCTTTCTCATTAGCAGGGAGCAAAGCCGTTTACTTCATTCTTTTCGGCTTTGTGAACTGTACAGCAACCCTGTAAGGCAGGTTAGGTAGAAAGTCTCTGGCTGGTCCAAAATCACCCAGGCAGTTTCCATAGGGATGCTCCTGCTGAACAGGAGCAACCAGCCAGGCCTAGGGTTGCCATTGCCAACAAAGACAAATTGATGTAAAGCAGGATGGAAAAGTCTGCATATCTCTATTTTGCATTCAATAGGTTTTGATGCCAGCAGAGTGAGAAAATGCCAGAGGCTCTGGGTGGGTGCCCCATGGTAAATGCACCAAACAATTCCTGAAGATTTTCCACTGTGTAGATAAATCATTTTCTACACTCACAGCATCCCCTGCCAGAATTAGTACCAGAGCTTTTTTTGCCTTGTGGTATTTTGCTTGTGGTGTGACCTGTCTTTTTTGTGGTGTGGTATGGTTGTGTTATTGGGTTTGTTTCTTTTGAAGGGGAAGTGTTGTGAGTGAGGACATATTTCACCTCAGAATACAACAGGTTGCATAAACAATGGACAATTCCAACTGTCTTGCAGTGGGGGGGGGGAGTTTGAGGTGCGAAATGGAGTGAAGTCCAATCAGCTTCCGTATGCAAATGAGCTTGAAATGCTGGCCCAATCAGAGAAGAGTGGCCTAGGCTGCAGTGGGTGGGAGAGAACTCAGGCAATGCAGCTAGTGGATAAGGACAGATTCTGAGTGACATACCAGGGAGCGAATTGATTTTGCCAAGCATAGAACCTTGCCAGACCACTACCCTTTTATTTAATAGGACAGGATTCCTCTATTATACAGTTCTGGTCACCACATCTCAAAAAGGATATTATAGCATTGGAAAAAGTGCAGAGAAGGGCAACTAGAATGATAAAAGGGTTGGAACACCTTCCCTATGAAGAAAGGTTAAAATGCTTGGGGCTCTTTAGCTTGGAGAAATGACGGCTGAGGGGTTTGAGGTTTATAAGATTATGAATGGGATTGAGCAGGTTGAGAAAGAAGTACTTTTCTCCCTTTCTCACAATACAAGAACTCGTGGGCACTCCATGAAATTGCTGAGCAGTCGGGTTAGAACAGATAAAAGGAAATACTTCTTCACCCAAAGAGTGATTAACATATGGAATTCACTGCCACAGGAGGTGGTGGCAGCTGCAAGCATGGACAGTTTCAAGAGGGAATTAGATA
>JAPDNY010000006.1:121644371-121667626 GCA_029375565.1 Gekko gecko | reverse complement strand
TGTCAGAAAATGCCTTTGATGTTTCTCACTGAATCCATTGTTTTATGTTCCCTACCCCGCTTTGCGCTTGCGTAGCTATGCAGGCAGAAACGTGGGAGCTTCTTCCCTGCCGCTTTTCCTTATCACGGTGGCCTTGAATGTAGGCTTTGGACTATTCTTGTTTTGCTGAGAATTTTCCAGTCCTGGGAAGGCAAGGGGAGGGGGAGTAGTCTCCCGCTCATGAAGTATTTCTCCCGCCGGGAGTTCCCGCGCGAGTGCTCAAGTTTTATTTGCTAGGCGCTTCATTGCATCACACTATAAGTTAGCTTGCTTTGCTTCGCCCCCCATTCCTGACAATGACCTCCTACTGTGGGTTTTAGCAAGATAGTCCAATAAACCTTTCTTTGTGCAAGAATGACTGGATCTACTTGATTTCAAACCTGACAGAAATTGTCAGGAATCCCATCATTTCCCCACCGTCAGTTTCCGCCGTCTACCACGATGAGCGGAGCTGCAAGGGGAGCCACGGGCGCAGTCCCTGTGACTACTACTTCGGGAGCCTCGGGCGCAGTTCCAGCGACTACTACTTCGGGAGCCACGGGCGCAGTTCCAGTGACTACTACTTCAGGAGCCACGGTCCCAGTCACTACCGTGGCAACTCCAGTGGTCACTGTCCCGACCACCACTGTTGTTCCGGTGACTACAACTACAGTTTTGGCAGCACCAACACCACAATCAGCAGCCGGGTTGGTTACCCCGCCATCGATCGGCACACTGGGTGCTCCGTACACTCTCCCAATCTACAGCCCGGCCGGGCCAATACAGAGTCAAGGAGGAGCGGTTCCACGAACCTATGTGCCGGGAGCCCCAACACCCTGGGATAAAGGGGTGACCTATCGCAGATCACGCGATTGGACTAAGAATCTGTTGGATACTACCCAGACAACCTGGACTATGCCGGGAAGCCAGAGCCGGGACAGCCTTTTGGATCCCAGAGGTAGTTTTGGACTTCCCCAAGGGAGGTTGTCTCAAGGATCTCCCAGAACTGGGTCCGGTTCGGATACCGATGCCCGCATGGACTCTATTCAAGAGGATACCCGACGTCTGGTAAGGGACATGAGCAAACTAATGCAATCCCTACCACAGATGATGGACCAAGCAATTCGAGCTCATCCGCTGACGCAACCTAGACCGGTACCAGCCCCGGCACCACCGTTGATACCGGGACGGCCACCTCCTGCTCCCCCGGGCCCGGGGCCGGGCCAACCAGCACCACCGGGTCCAGGGCCGGGCCAACCAGTTCCCCCGGGGCCAGGGCCGGGCCAGCCAGCACCAGTCCCACCTCCACTGGTCGTCCCAGCACCAGGACCCGGGCCAGGGCAACCAGGACCTATCCAGCCGCCAGCTTTACCTCCGCCTCAACTCCCTGCTCCAGCACCCCTCATGCAGCCAGTTCCAGTACCGGTCATGGCGCCGCCCCCCCCGGTAATCCGCCCCAAGGATATGCTTGAGATCACATTTGATGGAGATCCAGAGACTGTGTCCTTTTTCATATTGCAAGTAGGGAAATTTGTGCAAAGATGGGGCTATGTATTCCCAGACGAAGAGCAACAGGTGGAGTTTATCGCATCCAGGTTCCGGGGGAGTGCTACTAGTTGGTATGTAGCCCTTCATGATCTGGAGGCAGCGGAGTTGGGGAATGTAGATGACTTCATGTGGGCCTTGAGAAACCGTTTCGAGGACCCGGGGGCGGCCCAAAAAGCTGAAGCCTTCCTTCGCACGTTCAGACAAGGCAAACTCTCAGTGCGGGAGTATTCAAGGGAGTTTCAAAGGCACGCCGTGAAAATTCGGGACTGGACCGATGCAGTCTTGGCCCAACAATATCGAATGGGACTAGCCGTAGACGTCCGCAATAATGTCCTCAGCTCTCAGCAACCTCGCACCCTCCAGGGTTGGATGGAGGAAGCCGAAAAGGCGGAAAGTCGCTTACGTATGATGAAACTGGATCTATCTTTGGGTAACAACCGTCCGAGTCTTGTGGCAGGCCAAGCCAGACCCAAACCAACGTCCACCCCAAGTGGAATGAGAGATCAGCGTATGCGACAGGGCCTCTGCCTGCGGTGTGGGGAGAAGGGGCACTTCGCCGCATCCTGCCCGAAAGGGGATCCCAATAGAGCTCTACCACAAGAGGAGCCCAGAAGGTGGACAACCCCTACCCCAAGGAAAGGTACAGCAAAACCACGCAATACACGGGCTCTTTTTGCTAGCCCCGATCAAGCGGATACCATGATGCTGGAGGAGGAGAGTGAGATGCAGGGAAACGAAATGGTCCTGTTTGTGAATGGCGCTACACAGCAGGACCCAGCACCGGAGACGCCTAAACTGGTGAGCAATTACCCCTCTCTCTTCTTTGTGACTGTTCTGGTGATGAACCCAGCAATGATGACCCATATTCGGGTTCGAGCCCTCATTGACTCAGGGTGCGGGAGGGACCTGATAAACCCGTCTATGGTTATGGGGTTGGAGGCAGCCGTGGTCCACTTGAAAGACCCAATAACTTTCACGCAAATGGATGGGTCTCCAATGAAGGAACCATGCCGATTTGAGACTGTTCCTTTAAGAATAGGCATTGGTGACCACTGGGAGCTACGCTCGTTCGTAATAGCCCCTCAAGCCCAGTTTCCCTTAGTGTTGGGTAGCCCTTGGTTACATGGACATAATCCTTACATTCTATGGGAGGAGGGGAACGTACAATTTATCTCCCCGAAATGTACCGAACACCAATGGGACCCAGGGTGGGGAAATCCCCCATGCAATGAACCTCCACGAGCTTGTTTAGCCATGGAGGACCTTAACCGCATCCCTAAGGATTACCGGTATGTAACCAGGGTTTTTGAGGAGGAGGAAGCTGATGAACTACCTCCCCACCGTAACTCCGACTGTGCGATTGAAATTCTTCCGGGCCAGAAATTACCAAAAGGGAAAATTTACGCCATGAGTCCAAGTGAAAAGGAAGAACTACGCCGCTTTATTGATAAGAATCTGGCCCATGGATTTATTAGACCAGCATCATCCCCTTTTGCAGCACCTGTATTGTTTTGTAAAAAGAAAGATGGGGGGCTCAGACTCTGCACGGATTACCGGGGACTGAACGCAGTGTCTGCAACTAATGCCTACCCAATGCCCCTCATCAAAGACTTACTGGCAGAGGTGGCTAAGGGGAAAGTGTTTTCTAAACTGGATTTACGAGATGCCTATTTTCGGGTTCGTATCAGAGAGGGGGATGAATACAAGACTGCATTTAATACCCCGCTGGGGCAATTTGAATATCGGGTTATGCCCTTCGGTTTACAGGGGGCACCAGGGGTCTTCATGAACTTAATCAATGAAGTGTTACACCCCTATTTATTCAAGGGGGTGGTTGTTTATTTGGATGATATCTTGGTCTATACCCCGGATCAAGAATCCCACACTACCCTTATGCGAAAAGTATTGGAAAAGCTATTAGAACACAAACTGTCAAACTGTCAAAATGTGAATTTCACCAGGAGTGCATTGACTTTTTGGGGTACCGCATATCCTCCGCGGGGTTGGAAATGGACCCGAAAAAGGTCCAGGATGTATTGATGTGGGAGCCCCCCAAAACCAGGCGACAGCTCCAAAGTTTCCTCGGTTTCGCCAATTTTTACCGTCAATTCCTGCCACACTTTGCCCAAGTAGCCCTTCCCCTCACGGAACTGCTAAAGACTAAGGGGAGGGATCTAAGGCTTCGGTGCCAGGGGCCCCTTTGAACTGGACCCCTCAGTGTCAGGAAGCGTTTGAACAACTAAAACAGTTATTCACGTCTGAACCCATACTAGCACACCCCGATGAGACAAAAAAGTTTGTGGTCCAAGTGGACGCGTCGGATACCGCTATGGGTGGGGTGATTTTGCAAGAGAATGTTCAGGGGCAACTACAACCCCTTGCTTATGTATCAAAAAAATTCAATGATACAGAGAGATTTTGGCCCATTTGGGATAAAGAAGCTGCGTCTATACGTTTAGCATTGATCACCTGGAGACACTGATTAGAGGGGTCCCAAGTACCTTTTGAAATCTGGACTGATCACAAAAATCTTGAGGTACTGCGAAACCCCGGAATCTAAATGCAAAACAATTCCGGTGGGCTGAGTTTTTCTCCAAATTTCAATTCACCCTTCACCATTTCCCAGGTAAAGCCAATCATCTGGCAGACGCTCTCTCCCGCCTTCCCCAACACCTCTGTAAGAGGACCGAAATACGAGAGTCTATGTTCACCCCTGAACAATTGGTTGGTGCAGTTGTAACCCGTAAAACCAAACGAACACAATTGAATCCCATCCAGGCATTAACCTGGGAAAAACAATTTGTCACTGACATCACCGCACAGGAAACAAGTGAGTTACAAGCCAGGGAGGATGTGAAATGTGGCCCGAACGGCTGCTGGTACAGGGAAATAAAATTTTTGTCCCTGAAGCTACCCGATCCCAAATGTTGCAGACAGTCCATGACTCAAAATCTGCGGGGCACTTTGGTTATGTAAAATCCTTACGACTGCTGCAACGTGGCTTCTGGTGGCCCCGAATGAAACAGGATTTATCCCTCTATATACAATCCTGTCCGACGTGCAATCGTTGCAAAGCCAGACCGGGAAAACCTCCAGGTCTTTTACAGCCTCTACCCACCCCGAGCCGACCCTGGGAAGTAATCTCTATGGACTTTATCACAGATCTTCCCCCTCTAGACATATGACGGTCATTTGGGTGGTAGTGGATTTATTCTCTAAGCAAGCTCATTTTATACCATTCCCCAGTCTGCCAACAGCCAAAGTCTTGGCCAAAGCTTTCCTCCAACACATTGCCAGGCTACATACGTTACCACTCAAGATAATCTCCGACAGGGGGGTTCAATTTGTTTCCAAGTTGTGGTCAGAGTTAATGACTCTAATGGGTATTGAACGTGCTCTCAGTACTGCCTATCACCCTGAAACCGACGGGCAAACGGAGAGAGTAAACCAGACTTTAGAACAATACCTGAGATGTTTTTCTAACTATCAACAAGACAATTGGGTAGATTTATTGCCACTGGCGGAGTTTGCGTACAACAACTCTTGGCACGCTTCAACGAAGATGTCACCCTTCAAAGCTGCCATGGGTTATGACAGCCCCCCTCTTCCCTTCTTGAAGCCCGGTGAGACTGTTGGGAAAGCCTCGGCATGGTGTAAGACTTTCCGGGACTCTTGGCCCCTAATTGTTGAGACATTGAATGAGGCCAAGACACAATACAAAAAACAGGCAGACAAAAAGAGGGCAGGTGGCTGGAAACTGCAACCGGGAGACTCGGTCTATCTGTCAACCAAGAACCTCAGGCTAGCGCAACAGTCCCGGAAACTTGCTTGGAAATATATTGGTCCTTTCAAAGTGTTGAGATGTATAAATCAAGTAACTGTACAACTAGATTTGCCTAAATCTCTTAAAGCAATACATCCAATTTTCCATTACAGCCTCCTCAAACCTGCGTTACCCCCGACTAAATGGCAAGCTGAGATTCCAGCACCTCCCCCCTTTGATGGTTGACGATGAGGAGCACTACGAAATTGCTGACATTTTGGACTCTAAGATTCTCCATGGACAACTCCTGTACCTTATTCAATGGGTACACTTTGGGCCCCAACACAGGGAGTGGGTGAAAGTATCTGATATCAATGCACCTGATCACCTGAAAGAATTTCACACTCGATACCCTAATAAACCTGGGGGGCCCTCATTCTCTCCTTCCTGAGTGGTGGGTGGGTGGTATTTTGGGAAGGGCAGAATGTCAGAAAATGCCTTTGATGTTTCTCACTGAATCCATTGTTTTATGTTCCCTACCCTGCTTTGCGCTTGCGTAGCTATGCAGGCAGAAACGTGGGAGCTTCTTCCCTGCCGCTTTTCCTTATCACGGTGGCCTTGAATGTAGGCTTTGGACTATTCTTGTTTTGCTGAGAATTTTCCAGTCCTGGGAAGGCAAGGGGAGGGGGGGAGTAGTCTCCCGCTCATGAAGTATTTCTCCCGCCGGGAGTTCCCGCGCGAGTGCTCAAGTTTTATTTGCTAGGCGCTTCATTGCATCACACTATAAGTTAGCTTGCTTTGCTTCGCCCCCCATTCCTGACAATGACCTCCTACTGTGGGTTTTAGCAAGATAGTCCAATAAACCTTTCTTTGTGCAAGAATGACTGGATCTACTTGATTTCAAACCTGACAAGGACCCTCACTGCTATTTGTGTGGGTGAATGGGGGTTGTGAGACCTGATATGCAGGGACTCATAGTAGTCAGTTGTCTACTCATTACTTGCTCTGTGGATTGCTGCCCATGAAGGAATAATATTAGTCCACTATCCCCAGTCAGTTCCAGGTAATGATGTAGAAGCTTTCATTGTGAAGGCAACCATCCATATGGTAAGCCATTGTAGTTGTTACTGCCACAGCAGAGAGAATTCACTATAGGAGACTCTTTTCATGGCCTCTCTATATCCACCGAACCCAAGACTACCAGATCTACACAGCTGAAATTCCTAAAGAAGAACTTTGCACAGTCTGTGAAAAACACTTTATTGTCAGTGAGGCCAAATTTTAACTATAAACAGAGACTCTTGGAAACACCATTTTTTCCACCTGTAGGCATTTTAGGGTAACATTTGAGAAACCCTTGCATAAAGGATTACAATGGCCCCTCACCTGCCTTTAACGTCTCTGACTTCTTTTTGTGATGAGCAGGCTGCAAGTGCCAAGCTGAAAATCTGATCATTCCATACAGCCAGTACGATGTTCTTGACTTCCCAGCAAAGCAGTTCTGTTTTACTTTTCCCCTGATAATAATGATGTACTTTTCTCCCTTTGTGTTATTGCTCTTTAAATATTTATACAGCTCATTTTTCATTTGACTATGTCTTTATCACAGAGAAGCCAAATGCATTTGAAAACTCTTTCCTGGAGGATTGTAAAGCTTTCTCCTTGGTCTGGCTGAATTGCCTACGCATTGTAACTTCATTCCAGAGCATATTTGCAACCCCTTTCCAGAGGCAAGAAAAGGAGACAGACCCGGTTATCGATCCAAGGTACCTTAAGGCCCACCAGTAGTTCTGAACAGAGTGGTGCAATTTGTTCTTTACAATTCAATAGCTTTAAAGTTTACAACATTCGGATCTTAATATGAAGTGGCCGAGAGGTATTTTGTCCTGAATGTTCAGTTTCTCTCTCCAAGAACTCCATGCGAATCAGGCCAAAGGTATATGTTTCATAGTATTCTGAAAGCATAAATACTGCAAATAAATGGGAAGATCCTACAAATAGTCATAAATCTGTCTGAACAGATTTGCCATATCTCCATAATTCTGACAGCAGTTACAGCATATCGTTGCAGAGTAGGAAAACAAAGGTACAGTGCCCCATACACTGTGGATCAGATACTGATATCTGGCAATAAAACAATATAAACCAACAAAAATAATTAAAACAACATTCCAAATGGATGATAAGTGAATAGTTCCATACTACAATCTTGTACTGATACTAATGAAGGATTCCTTTTCCACATTCAACTGCAAATAGAACTGAAATGTGGGTATAATGTTATGGTATATTCCCCATTAACATCCACCCACAGGAAAGAACTTAATATAAGACTACTTGGAAGTAAGTTCCTTCCAGAAAAGGTCCTGCCTCTTGCTGCTATTTTCCCTGTGTTGTCCCCCCCCCCATCCTAATTAATTACTTCATATTCTCTTGGGATTCTCTGGTTCTCTTGCTGAGCTCATAAATCAATGGTTAATTATCAGGCCCATTTCCTTTGTGGACTGAAGTACTGCTTTATGGCTAGTCAAATTCACTGCTCACAATTTATTTTATTGTTTATTATCATAACAGAGTGATTACAAAATAGTGATAAATGAAAGACTCACAATGACTTGCAGGGAGACATTTCATTTCCCCTTATATCTCCTCCCTTGCTATTTCCTCTTTCTCTTCCCTGAAATACCCCATAGCCTGTCCCCTTTTCCTGCTTCCTTTTCTCCTTCCCACATACCATCCAGCCCAGGGGTGTTGACCTCATCTGTTACATCCAACATAAGTGTCACTTCGTCGGGCTGGGCCATGTGTGCCATAAAATGTAACACAAGGTATTGGAGATATAAACTTTATAAAGATGATTTCAGACGCTGAATGGCAATAGCAGGCATGATTGGATTAGGTGTGATATGCAGAGGGGTAGTAGGTGTGGAGATATCACCACTGGTAATGAGAAAGGAAACCTAGGTCTCAGTTTGGTACAGGAGGATTCAATCTAGGAGGATACAAAGAATAAATGGACTTCCAGTTTTGGCTCCCTTAATGGCGGTCGCAATTCCCCGGAGCTCTGGGAGGGTATGTGAATCAGCGGATAGGAGGGGGTGCGATCATATGCACCCTCCCTGGAGCTCTTGCATTGGGCTTCTAGCCAGGGGGCACTTGGAGAGCCCTTCCTCCGGCAAACAGCTGGTGAAGGGGGCTTCTCCCTGCCCTGACAGCCCTGCCGCTGATTTCCAGCAATGGACGCAGGGACACACATCGAGACAAGCGCTTGGTGGCCGGGCAATGAAAATGAAATCTAGGTGAGCCTATGCACAAATGTGAGTGAATGTTAAGCGAAGATACCAGAAATGGCACAAAAAGCTCACCCCAGCAAGTCGAGGGAGGGAACTCCCGCTCATCAGGAAAGAAAAGCTGAATTGATAGGTGATTTGCAAGGGGGGGTGGAAGACAAGTGGATGTAAACTATATTAAAGAACTTTTGAGAACTTACCAGGCATTGATAAAGGGTCTTGAGACTTTTACAACTTTTGACAAAAGGTAAACAATTCCTCAAAAAGGGCGCCTCCGAAGAGGGAAGAGAAAGAAAGGCAACTGAAACTGAAGTTTCCTCCTGGAAATGCCAGCCCAGCGAGTTCTGTTTCCAGACAGGACACTACTAGAGACTTCCAAAATATGCTGACTGAGGCTTTGTGCCCTCTGCTGGAGCACATGACATCACTGCACATGAAATTTGATGCTCAGCAAAGCCAGTTAACTGAAACTACTAAAAACACTGATAAAATGGAGCAAGAACTTAAAGTAGTAGATGCCGATACACAGAAGCTTAAGAAACAAATGCAGGAGATGGAAAAAAGAGAGCAGTTAATGAGGCCCAACTCTTACAGCTGCAAATGGAAAAGGCAAGCTATGTCTTAAGAGTTCAGGGTATTCCTGAGGCAAAAGGAGAAGACCTGAGGAGCATTATGTGTGATGCATTGGGGCCAGTGACAGATTTAAAAGCAGATTTTCTACAAAATGAAATAGATGCGATCTATAAGTCGTATTCTGACTATATAAGGAAAAATAATCTGCCCGGCAAGGTTGTGGTGAGATTCTCCAGAAGACATGTAAGAGATCAAGTACTGAGAGCAACAAATGGAATTACCCTGAAAACCAAAGACAAAGAAATAAGAGTTTTGAAGGACATTCCATTTGAAATAAGGAAGAAGAGAAAGAAATTTAGAGACTTGGCATTATTTTTACAGAAGAACAATGTCTCCTACAAATGGATTATTCCAGAAGGGCTAATTTTTAATTTAAAGACAAGAAAGAACGAATTGACTCTGTTACAAAGGTACGTGAATTTCTCTATCAACATGCTGTTCCAGGAGACAAAGAGGATAAAGAAGGAAATGATAGCAACAAGGGAAGTGAAGAAGAAGGAGTACTGGCATCTTCCGATGAGGACTCAGATTTGGAACAGGGGGCAGCTGCCCCAAAATAAGAGATAGATTGAGGAGTAAAAAAGCAAAAAAAAAAGAGTTGTGATTCTCTCTAGATCCTGTTTAAAATGAATTTAAACTAGTTTTCTTTAAGGCTCTTTATATAGTTATATTTGTTGGTGATTTTAATGTAAACAGTAACAATTGAATACTCACTTGACATGGCAACTTTTAATAGTAATTAATTATGAGCTATTTTACAAGCATTATGTATGACCACCATCTCTGAGGTTTTTAGTGGTTGTCTTTACTTTCTCCTGTAGTATGTAGTTACCCTACCCTTTATTCTTTGTAGTTTATAGAAAAAGCAATAAAAATCCCCTATGGGGGGCTAAAAAAAAAGAATAAATGGAAATAAGTCTGAAGAAGTGAGCAGTGACTCACAAAAGCATATAGGTAAAGGTTCCCTTTCTCAAAAGCCAGTCAAATCCGACTCTAGGGTTGCGGTGCTCATCTCTGTTTCCAAGCCGAAGAGCCAGTGCTGTCCAAAGATGTTTCTGTGGCCATGTGGTCAGCATGACTAAATGCCAAGGTGCACAGAACACTGTTACCTTCCCACTGAAGCGGTACCTATTTATCTACTTGCAATTTCTTGCTTTCAAACTGCTAGATTGGCAGAAGCTGAAACCAGAGACAGGCGCTCACTCTGTCATGCTGCACTCGGATCTCAAACTGCTGAACTACCGACCTTCCAGTATGCAGTTCAGCATCTTAACCACCTGAGCCACCGCAGCTCCTCTCAAAAGCATATACCCTACCACAAATTTTGTTAGTATTTAAGATGCTACTGGACTCTTGGTCTTTCTACTACTATTATAAACCACAATATTCAAAAACCAGTGGGGGGACATTTTAACCTTCCAGGGTTAACCTTCCAGTGGCTGACCTAAGTGTAGCAGTTCTCCTACAAAGGAATTTCAAAGGGAGATTGAGAGACGGTTGAATTGCAACTGATCATGAAGCTCAAGACAATGCAAATTCCTGGACTGAATTGAGAACTAGGTTTCTTCTGTCATTACCAATGCCTGCTATTGTCATTTGGCATCTGGCAGGAGCCATATGTTTGAAACCTCTGATCCAGCCTATCTTTATCTGCCCCCATCTGCTTTCCCCCATTCCTTATACCTCACAGCTTATTCCCTGAGAAATTAAGTCCAGGTTCCATGGGCACCACTGGAATCTTGTCAGACCTAATTGGATGGCAACTTCCAGCACTGTGGCTCAGTGGTAGAGCATCTGCTTGGCATGCAGAAGGTCCCAGGTTCAATTCCCGGTATCTACAGTTAAAAGATCTAGCAGTAGGTGATGTGAAAGACCTCTGCCTGAGACACTGGAGAGCTGCTACCAGTCTAAGTAGACAATACTGACTTTGATGAACCAAGGGTCTGATTCAGTATAAGGCAGTTGCATGTGTTTATGTGTGTTCACTGAGCCAGGCTGGGCCCAGTTGCATTGTGGCCGTCACCAGGGGGCTGTGCCAGGCCTGAGCTAAGTCAGGGCATGTGATGCAATGGCTCTCACCACTGAGCCTGTCTGGGGCCTGTGATTCATTAGATGCTGTTGCTGAGCTGGGTTAGGGCCAGTGGTGCTTTGACTGTCACCACTGGGCCTGCTTCCTTCTGTACTTCCCACCCACCAGCCAACCAACCTTTATCATCCCCTCCACGACTTCAGTTTTCCCTCCTTCCCTACCCTTCTGAGAGCCAGTTTGGTGTAGTGGACTCTAATCTGGGAGAACCAGGTTTGATTCCCCACTCCTCCACTTGATGTGACCTTGGGTCAGTCACAAACTCTGGCACAGCTGTTCTTGGAAGAGAGCAGTTTCTGTCAGAAGTTCTCTCAGCCCCACCTACCTCACAGGGTGTCTGTTGTGGGGAGGGGAAGGGAAAGGAGTATGTAAGCCACTCTGAGATGCCTTTGGGCAGTGAATGGCGGGGTATAAATCCAATCTCCTCCTCCTCCTCCTTCTCTCCAGGAAAAGTCTGGCTGGGCAGCATGGTGACCAGTGCTAGGCCAGGCTGCACAATGGCTAGAACCAGTAGTACAGTGGTGTTTATCACTGCCAGGCCATGCCAAGTTATGTCAATAGTGAGTCTCTGGAGGTCATCACCAGGCCTGTCCCTGACAAGTTCTCCCCCATCAGGGGACATGAGAGTGGAAGGGGAGCAGGACCTTTTCCATGGCTGTTCTGGGTTCCCAGTCCATTCCTGCTCTTCCATGCTTTGCTTTACAGAAACAAAGGCTTGGAAGGCTTGGCAATATTGCTGAGATGGCCTTGCAATCCCAAACAGTTATTGAGAGTTCAGTTGCATTCTTTTCTGAGGGTGTTTTTTTTTTTTTTGGGGGGGGGAGTTTTAATCACCCAGTGTACTTTTTAAAAAGTCATATTTCTCTTCAACACAGAGACTTCCTTCACATTTGTAGAAAAATACCTCTGGTTTGTCTCTAGCTCCATTCTGCAGCTGTATCTATCATATTGTCTATAGCAGTTTGGCAATAGATATATTGATTTTTTAAAAAAATTAACAGTGACATTGGCTGAGCAGAAAGTATAAAACAGTAATGACACAAAAAGAATAGATAATTTATGATGGATTAATGAATGTTCCAAGAAAACTGGCTGGCAAACAAAAAAGCAGGAAGTAATTAACTAAGTTGGAAGGAGAGCCTCAATGGTACTTTGATTGTTCACATGGAACAGTGTGGTATTGCAGTTGTGGGTGGTGGTGTTAGCCACACATCAGGTTTGAAGAAAGGAAAAAGAAATAGGAAATATGAAAATGCCTATAACATTACCTTGTAAAACCAGAATATGTTATGGTAATTCTACACTCAACAAGTAGTGTGGAACCACAAACCAGCCACTGAAGTGTTGACATGTTTGTGTTCATTTCATTAATTACAGACAAAATACTCTTAAAAGAACAGCACAAACAATATTCTACAGCAACCAAGGTGCACGCCAGTGAAGTCATCCACATCCAACTTATTTGTTTAGTAAACATGACAGGAAATAAAACCAGCACAATGTAGTGATTAAGAGCAGCAAATTCTAATCTGGAGAACCAGGTGTGATTCCCCATTCCTCTGCATGAAGCCTCCTGGGTGACCTTGGACCAGTCACAGTTCTCCCAGAACTCTCTCAGCCCCGTTTACCTCACAAGGTGCCTGTTGTGGGAAGAGGAAAGGAAAGTGATTGTAAGCTGCTCCGAGACTCCTTTGGGTGGGATATAAAAGCCTACATGTCTTCTATCTTCTAAGCTCTAGATAGACAGACAGACAGATGGATGGATAGATAGAAAGATAAATGGATAGATGGATAGGCAGGCAGACAGACAGATAGATAAAGTACCCTGATTCCCTTCAAGAGTCAACGTGATTCTTAGTAACGTGATTCACAGGTGTCTGTAACTGGGTCTGCTGACACTATCCTTATCTCTTTCAAGAATGTGGTAATTAGTTAATCTCAAGATCCTGTGTCCAGTTGTGTAGCTAGATAGGAGGGGGTAGTCAGGAGTGGATGTAACATCTTCTAGAAGGTTCAAGCAAGCAAACTCCTTGATTGGGTTTGAGAGACCACCTGGTACCAGGGGGTGAAACACTATAATAAGACAATAGGCCAGAGGGAAGCCATGCTAACTTTGTGATTTTACCACACTAGTACTCTTGTTATGCTACAGCTGCATAGAGAATGCTAAAGCCTCTAGCTTGAACTCTTATATTCTAAGAAGGTGTACCATCTAATATCAGGTATCAAATGTATTAGAAAGTTAGCTGTTTTATTTCTTTGCTGCTAAGTGATGGAGACTGTGCTGCATAGTAATATTCTGTTTTTAAAATCAGTTCAATAAACCTTTATATATTTTTACAAAGGTCTGCTTTATTTGTGTGCATTTAACCTTGAGGACTTACAGGGCTGGATGCTGCTCACACACAAAAGACCCAGAGGGACCGAGGCTTGGATTCTTGACATAGATAGTTAGACAGACAGACAGATTTGAAGCCTGCAACCCTAAAAACTCAATAATAATTTTTAAAAAATCAAATAAAATACCAGTGAAAACACCGCTAGCCAAAAACAATGAATGGTTACCCAGAAGTTCCTCATGAGGTCACTCCTAATTGAGTACCTGCATACAACTCATGGCAAAAGAAGCCCTCATGCATCACTTATTTATTTGGAAAATGTCTTCATACTTCATACATAGAAGTGTATATATTTTTTTCCTCCATGGTGATAATCTCAGGTTAGAATCACAACATATTTTCCCCTTTTGATCTGTAACTCACTAAAACTGAACAGCCAGTGTATTATTGGCTCAAATATTACTCTTGTTGTGACTGCAAGCTATGGTCACATGAAACTCAGAGCAACTTTGGTGTTCTTAAGCACATATGAGCTGATTTGATCAGCAAACAGCTGTTACTGCTCTTGGGGGGACCATCCTTGCCAACCAGGAACACAGCTAAATTGAACCAACAATTAAAATCTCTGCGACCCTGTGTTTAAGGCTATTTTGAGGAGTCAGAGGATGATATGCCTTTGCAAATGTGTCACAGTTAGGAAAGGGGAGGGATTCCATTGGTTACAGCTGCTATAAATTGCTCTGGATGGCATTTACATCCTACGATTCAATATATATGCACACACATATAATGGAAACTTTTGTTTAAGCCAGCAAAGATCAGAAGGGAAAGTTGGATGTCTGTGGGAAGTTTGTTAGTAGGATTTCCCTCAAGCCAGTTGGTTGCCACTGGGACCTTGACCAGATGATTCTGAAAGAGATACACATAGTTTCACTACACTGTGCCTTCTAAGTCTCTCCTCCAGCTCTGAACTGTAGGAGGTGTAGTCTACAGAGGAAATAAATATTTGAACAGGGATTCTAATTCCACAGATTTTATGCATTCACAAAAATGTACATCCAGCCTCTAAGTTCTCTTTAAATGTCAATCAATGTTTGAAGAGGAAATTCCTTTTCATATCTCTCCAGAGCTTCAAAGCTTATACAGCTGAGTTCAGTGCAAGTACTGGCTTATCAATTTTATTTCTGATTATCATTTGTGAATGTACACAAGCCATTTCTACTGGCCATTTCAGTGTTTTATACATGAAAATGGTTTTGATCTGTTTCAGTACTCTCACAGGGCCTGGAGAGGCCAGGAAAAGCAACCCCTATTACTGGCACTGGTCATACATAGCACTAGAAACTACATAAGGGGATAATAACAGAAATAAACAGGAGGTGGGTTCAGTTCCCCTGACTTAACACGCTCCATTTTTTAAACATACACCTACCCACTGCCTTCTTATTTTCTGATTTTCCTGTGCACTGTATCTGATTTGTGACTACAACCTGCTTTCTTGGATTGTCAGCTGCCTGCATGTGCCCCCTGTGCAAATAAGATTTTTAACCATGTATGGAACATCAACACTTTTTTCTGACTGCCTGAAACATTCCCTTGAGTAGGACCTTAAATCCTCTTAGAATGTCATCCCAGTTAGATGGAGGGAAAAGTTACAGCTGGACATGTATCTCCCCTTGAAACCAACGGAAATATAGAATGTAATGAGCCATTTCGGTTTAGTGGTTAAGTGCATGGACTCTAGTCTGGGAGAACTGGGTTTGATTCCCCACTCCTCCACTTGCAGCTGCTGGATGACCTTGGACAAGCCATAGTTCTGTCAGAGCTGTTCTTGAAAAAGCAGTTCTTGAAAGAGCTCTCTCAGCCCTGCCTACCTCACAGGGTGTCTGTTGTGGGGAGGGAAAGGGAAAGGAGTTTGTAAGCCACTCTGAAGCTCTGAGTGAAGGGCGGGGTATAAATCCAATCTCTCCTCCTCCTCCTCCTCTTCTTATACCTAGCTGAGGTTCCTCCCAAGGCTTTACACCTGAATATCCAGGAATTTTCCAGTCCAAACATGGCAACCCTAGCTGTGCATCATTCCTTCCCACCCTTCAACATTTACATTTTTTAAAAAATTCCCAGTTAGGCCACACTAACTACAGCAGTGAATGGTATGTGGACAACATTCCTTCCATCTTCCCTGCCATTTACTGGTGCTTCTGTGGTTGGGGCATTTTTTCACACCTCCCATATAGACATAGCCAGCATGATCAGCACCCTTTGGCATACCTGAATTTTGATCCAAGTAAGGATGAGCGCATGGGGGTCTGCTTCCATGCACAAATTGTGCTTCCTGAATCAGCAGATGTCCTTATTCATTCCTTCAAGAGTCACTGCATCTACTGAACACTTGACCATCACTGTGCTTTCCATACAGTGGCCCCGGTCATACGGGCCAGAAAACGCGGGGGAGAGGCGTGGCAGTTTGCCCCGGAGCGAAATAAGGTGCAGTAGCCCGATCTCACAGACCACCGGGTTGCCACGCTCCAGCTCTGCACCGCGATCACACCTCGCTGCTGTAGTGCGGCAAAACAGCAGCACAGCAGACCACACAAGTGCAAAGTGTGCATGCGCCGTTGGAGGTGGGTGGGCCGCTGTCGGTGACTTGTGTGTGCGCATGTGCTGTCCAGCATTGGTGCACATTCCAGGGAAACTTACAACATCTGGAAACCACGGGGACATGGGCAGGCATCAGAAGCCGCGGGATACCGGTGCTCCCGCGATCAGACGCCAGCCTTTGCCCCGGGGTTTCCAGAAACTAGTACCTCGGACCGACTATTTTTTACTCTGTGTTTTCAGAGGGAAGCCGCGGGTTGGCCACGGGAGCACTACACCTCCCAGATGTGCTCGTATGAATGCGCACGGAAAGTCCACAGGGCTCCTGTGCCTTCAGTGGGGCAAATGCTCAGTGTGGACGGGGCCAGTGACATCTAAGGGACCAGGTCTGTTACATATCTGTTAAATACATGGATCCTGTGTTTGTGTTATCTGTGCTGTGAAGAAAGCTGTAATAACTTTGGAGTATGCTCTGTCAAGCTGAAGTAGTCACACTGGTACTTTTCATATGCTTTCATGGTAAGTACAGAAGAAAATATTATTAAAATGAGACATACTAATGTCTGCTATTAATACTGCTGACACTTCCTGGTGCCCCCTTTGGTAATCGGATTTTTATTCAGGAATGGGAAAATTATGATCAAATTATTTACTGGTGAGATATCCGCGAGTCATTCATTTTCTGTGGCATTTTCTCTCTGTTAAAATAACATGAGAAAACACTTCTTAATTAGATCATCCATTCTTGGACTTTGAAATAACTAGAGTGAAAATGTGCATTGCTGTTAATACTATTTAGATTTTTCACCACCACATTTCGATGGGTAAAACGGGTTACTCAGAACATTAATCTCTACAAAATCTAATAATACCAAACACATCCTTGTGCTGTAGAAGAGCTTAAGCTGCAGTAATATCTTATGCCCAGAAAGCTGGATCCAGTCCGCTCCACTGTCACACTTGAAAGGAAACCTCATGTCTACTCCTCACCTCAACTCCCACCCCATATATACCTCTTGGCACCCAGTTCAGTGGCTAAAAATTGCCTGTAAGAACCTATGCAAAGAGATGAAGGGGAAATGTGCCCTGTTCCCACTCTTACTAGGCTGCTATAATGGCCTGGGCCTGGCATAACAACAGCTTTGTCAGATCCAACTGGTTGCAGGGGGGGACATGTTTTTTTCTTGTACATCAGCACTAGGATCCATAACAGCTCATACCATCTGATTGTTTAAAAAAATCAACATGTAAAAATGTGGGTGGAACTCTGTGATAGAGCAGACTTTGCATGAAAAAACCGCTTTCATGTTCAATCTCTAACAAGGCTGGGAAGTGGGAAAGAGTTCTTGAGACTTTGGATCTCTTCTGGTAGTCAAAGTAGGCAATTCTAAGCTAGCTGATGAACCAATGGACTGCCTCAGTGAAAGCATGGTATAGTGGGAAGAGTAGGGTTGGGGATTTTAGGGGTGAAGCCTGTGGAGGGTGGGGTTTGGGGAGGGGATGGACTTCAGTGGGGTATAAGCTCATAGAGTTCACCTTCCAAAACAGCCATTTGCTCCAGGTCTATTGATCTCTGTCACCTGGAGATCAGTTGT
This sequence comes from Gekko gecko, assembly GCA_029375565.1. Lineage (NCBI taxonomy): Eukaryota > Metazoa > Chordata > Lepidosauria > Squamata > Gekkonidae > Gekko > Gekko gecko. The sequence continues at coordinate 121,649,759 of JAPDNY010000006.1, read as the reverse complement.
AATCCCAGGAGATCTTCAGTCACTACCTGGAGATTGGCAACCCTAAGGAAGAGTATCAAACTGGAACAGGGGAGACCCCAGTCAAATCACCACTCAGGCTCTAATTACATGTAAAGTTTTCCATGCATCCTCCCCAGGTGATCCTCCCCAGGTGATCAGGCATGTGTTGCAAATTCCATGCTGGGAACTTGATTCCCAGGCAAGCGTGGACTGTTTTGGATTGGTACTGCAGCATGCGTGGAGAGGGTGCTTTAGCCTTCCCCCATGCCATTTAACTGGCCTGAGATAGTCCAGGTGATGTTATTGCTCTGGGAACCTAGGTATGCCCCATCAGCACGTGCAGAGCCCTTAGTGGGACAAATAGTGCTCCTAAGGGCTGTTTCAGTTGCGAAAATGATATAGAAGGAAGGCTTAAATCCATGCTCCCTTCATGCCATGGTCCTAATCCAAACCAAGCTCTAAGGCTCTGGACAACTGAGTTCCCAGCACAGAACTCATACATCTGACTGCACGGGTCCAAAGGAAGACCAGGGAGGTAGCAGGGGAAATGTAACATGTAAGCCCTAAACCATGAAAGCCATGGAGCATTAGGCAACCTTGGACTAGGCAATTTCTTTCATCCGAACTATCTCACAGAATTGTTGTGCTAATAAAATGGAGGAGGGAAAAAGTTTATTTATTTATCAAATTTATACCCTGCCCTCCCAGCCAAGGGTGGCTTACATAAAAATCGGCACAAAAATTACAATAAAACAATTAAAACAATTCTAAAACTATTCAACCATCTAACATAATAAGTGCTAGTGTTGTTGTCATTAATTTAACAATGGCTGCCATACTCGGTTCTCTCTTTATACAGTCGGCTCCTAGGTCTTCTTTAGATGTCTTTCAGGCGACTAGCTCAGGCTGTTATTGGAAATTCCAGGGACAACAGGGCTCTCTATCCTTCAGCTGTTAGTTGTTAATGATGTTTAACAGTGGTGGCGGCTCTAAAAGCCTGGTGGAAGAGCTCCATTTTACAGGCTCTGTGGAACTGTAAAAGGTTCTTTTACAGTTGCATTTAAGGCAGGAAGTTTGCAAGAGGCGCGAGGCTCTTTGCCTGTGGCTCTTGGCCTAGGGGCTCTGTAAGAAGCCCAGGAAGAGCCAGAAAGCCAGGACCTTGGCTCCTTGGTAAGGTAAGGTAAGTAGACTCCTACAACAGGAGCCATATAAATACAAAGTGTTTTAAAAGGGGGTTATAGAAAAGTATTTGTTTAAAAACAATTATGAAGCCAGAATGCCAGCAGGGGGTTGGGGGCTATCCAGTGTTTTGCATGGAGTGTCACATGTATGACTATCTGCCCACTGGTCAGAAGTCTTGGGTGTGTGCTCGGTGCAAGGAGCTCCTGGTTCTCAGGGAGCGAGTTTGCTCCCTTGAGGCCAAGGTGGCTGACCTGGAGAAGCAGGGACAGTCAGTTAGGTGCACGGGGAAGACTCTCGGGGACTTGTTAGATATGTCCCACTCTGGATCTGGCAGCCCGGCTGCTGGCAGGGAGCATGAGGGTCAAGGGGAAAAGGGGCACCATGCTGAGGATAAGGGGAATGTGCCCTCAGAAGGGACCTCTTCTTCATCTGGTGAACGGGTATCCTTTCGTACCAAGGAACCGTCCCTGGGAAGGGTGGGAGGGGGCTCTTGGTAGTTGGTGATTCGATCCTTAGGCAGGTAGACAGCTGGGTGGCGAACCCGCGTACTGACCGTATGGTGACTTGCCTGCCTGGTGCGAAGGTAGCGGACATTACGCGTGTTTTAGATAGGCTGGTAGATAGTGCCGGGGAGGAGCCAGTGGTCGTGGTGCACGTCGGCACCAACGATGTGGGGAAATGCAGTCGTGAGGTCCTGGAGGAGAAATTTAGGCTGCTGGGCAGGAAACTCAAGGCCAGGACCTCCAAGGTAGCCTTCTTGGAAGTGCTACCTGTTCCACGCGCAGGGCCGGAGAGACAGGCACAGATCAGGAGTCTCAATGCGTGGATGAGACGGTGGTGTAGGGGGAAGGGTTCAAGTTTGTTAGGCACTGGGATGCTTTTGGGACAAGAGGGAGCTGTACAAAAGGGACGGTCTCCACTTGTCCCGAGAAGGAACCAGGCTGCTGGCGCTCAAAATCAAAAAGGTGGCAGAGCAGTTTTTAAACTGAATAATGGGGGAAAGCCGACAGGAGATGAAAAGTCTCTGGTTCGGGATGGCTCATCTCAAAGAGATGAAGGGGTAGCTATTACTTTTGTACAAGGAAATGGATTACAATTGTCCACTGAGACTGTGGCTAATGATAGGAACTGCCTGGCAAAGTCTCGAGGCAGCAAGAGGAAGGCTGTGGGCTTAACAAACATGGGAAACTATAAGTGTTTATACACAAATGCTAGAAGTCTCCGAGGTAAAATCGGGGAGTTGGAATGCTTGGTGTTGGGGGGAAATAGACATTGTGGGTATTTCAGAAACTTGGTGGGATGAGGAAAATCAGTGGGATACGGTGATTCCTGGTTATAAATTATATCGGAGGGATAGGGGGGAAAGGGTTGGAGGTGGGGTGGCTCTGTATGTCAGAGAGGGTGTACCGTCCAGTAAGATTGAGAGGGTAAGAGAATTGGATTCGCTTCTGGAAATGCTATGGGTTGAAATAGTGGGTCCAAAAGGAGGCTTAACAGTGGGAGTTTGTTATCGCCCACCAGATCAAAAGATAGAGGAGGATTATAAAATGATGAATGAATTAAAGATAGCGGCTAGACGAAATAACTGTGTTGTAATAGGTGACTTTAACTACCCACACATTGATTGGGTCAATATGAGTTCTAGTCGGGAAAAGAGATTGCGTTCTTAGACACTCTCAATGACTGTGCTGTGGAACAGATGGTCACAGATCCTACCAGGGGAGAGGCAATCCTGGATTTGGTCCTAAGTAACACCCAAGACCTGGTGAGAGATGTAAAAGTGATTGCACCACTTGGGAACAGTGACCATAATGTCATTGAGTTTAACATTTGTACAGATAGGGAGTTGCCCAAAAAGACTGACGCAACCACTTTTAACTTTAAAAGGGGTAACTTCTCTGGTATGAGGGGACATGTGAGGAAGAAATTGAAAGGAAGAGTGGAGAAGGTCAAAACCATTGGGGAAGCTTGGAGACTATTTAAAAAGACAATCCTAGAAGCTCAGAAAAAATATATACCGCAGGTTAGGAAAGGTACAAATAGGTATAGAAAAAAGCCTGCATGGTTAACAAATAAAGTAATGGAAGCTGTAAAAGGTAAGAAGGATTCCTTTAAGCAGTGGAAAGCTAGTCTTAGTGAGGTTGATAAAGGGAACACAGACTATGGCAAATAAAATGCAAGTCTGTGATCAGGCAAGCAAAAAGGGAATATGAGGAGCATATCGCAAAAAACATAAAGACCAACAATAAAACTTTCTTCAAATACATTAGAAGTAGGAAGCCAGCCAGGGAGGCAGTGGGGCCCTTGGATGACCAAGGGGTAAAAGGAGTAGTGAAGGATGATAGGGAAATGGCTGAGAAGCTGAATGCATTTTTTGCCTCTGTCTTCACTGTGGAAGAGGAGAAGTGTTTGCCCACTCCAGAAGCACCGATTTCGGGAGGGGGTTTGAAAGACCTGAATCAGATTGCGGTGACAAGAGAGGAAGTCCTCCGACTGATGGACAATTTAAAAACTAATAAATCACCAGGCCCGGATGGCATTCATCCGAGAGTTCTGAAAGAACTCAAATGTGAACTTGTGGATCTCCTGACAAAAATATGTAATCTTTCTTTAAAATCTGCCTCCATTCCTGAGGACTGGAAGGTAGCTAATGTCACTCCCATCTTTAAAAAGGGCTCCAGGGGAGATCCAGGAAATTACAGGCCAGTCAGTCTGACATCGATACCGGGTAAATTGGTGGAAACTGTTATTAAGGAAAGAATTAGTAGGCACATTGATGAACAAAAACTATTGAGGCAGACTCAGCATGGGTTCTGTAAAGGAAGATCTTGTCTCACTAACCTGTTAGTGTTTTTTGAGGGAGTGAACAAACATGTGGACAAGGGGGACCCAATAGATATTATTTACCTTGACTTCCGGAAAGCTTTTGATACAGTTCCTCATCAAAGGCTCCTAAGTAAGCTCAATAGTCATGGGATAAAAGGACAAGTCCTCTTGTGGATCAAAAACTGGCTTATAAATAGGAAACAGAGAGTGAGTATAAATGGGAAACTTTCTCAGTGGAGGGTGGTAAGCAGTGGGGTACCACAGGGATCAGTACTCGGTCCGATGCTTTTTAACTTGTTTATTAACGATTTGGAATTGGGAGTAAGCAGTGATGTGGCTAAATTTGCAGATGACACGAAGTTGTTCAGGGTGGTGAAAACCAGGGAGGATTGTGAGGCACTCCAAAGGGATCTGTTGAGGATGGGTGAGTGGGCGTCAACGTGGCAAATGGGGTTCAATGTGGCCAAGTGCAAAGTGATGCACATTGGAGCCAAAAATCCTAAATATAAATACACATTGATGGGGTCTGATCTGGCAGAGACTGACCAAGAGAGAGATCTTGGAGTCGTAGTGGATAACTCGCTGAAAATGTCTACACAATGTGTAGCTGCAATAAAGAAGGCCAACGCTATGCTGGGGATTATTAGGAAGGGAATTGATAACAAATCAGCCAGTATCATCATGCCCCTGTATAAATCATTGGTGCGACCTCATTTGGAATACTGTGTACAGTTCTGGTCACCACATCTCAAAAAGGATATTATAGCATTGGAAAAAGTGCAGAGAAGGGCAACTAGAATGATAAAAGGGTTGGAACACCTTCCCTATGAAGAAAGGTTAAAATGCTTGGGGCTCTTTAGCTTGGAGAAACGACGGCTGAGGGGTGACATGATCGAGGTTTATAAGATTATGAATGGGATTGAGCAGGTTGAGAAAGAAGTACTTTTCTCCTTTTCTCACAATACAAGAACTCGTGGGCACTCTATGAAATTGCTGAGCAGTCGGGTTAAAACAGATAAAAGGAAATACTTCTTCACCCAAAGAGTGATTAACATATGGAATTCACTGCCAGAGGAGGTCGTGGCAGCTGCAAGCATGGACAGTTTCAAGAGGAAATTAGATAAACATATGGAGCAGAAGTCCACCAGTGGCTATTAGCCACAGGGTATGGATGGGAACTCTCAGTCTGGGGCAGGTGATGCACTCTATTCTTGGTGCTGGAGGGGGCAGCAGTGGGAGGGCTTCTGGTGCCCTGGCCCCACTGGTGGACCTCCGGATGGCACCTGGTATATTTTGGCCGCTGTGTGACAGAGTGTTGGACTAGATGGGCCATTGGCCTGATTCAGCATTGGCTTCTCTTATGTTCTTATGTTTCTTATG